>LN483930.1:0-19735 GCA_900002565.1 Culicoides sonorensis | reverse complement strand
TTATGTTTGAGTTTCTTTTGTCTGAGTTGCTTTGAAGTTGAAATGAAGGGGAAATTTAAACTGGTGTAAAGTAAATGCGCAGATTTTATGGGTGAAGTTAATGCGCAAATTTTTATAATATGATAAAAAAATAATAACAATGATTTTATTGTTAAAAGGAAAAAAATATGAATGGATTAACGATTTTTTTTGCTTGGAGTTTTTTTTTGAAAAGGGAAACACAATTTAACGAAAATACTCAAGACATAATTTGGCATTGAACTCTAAAAATCGTTAAAACACCGCTGTTCCTTCAAATGAAAGTAGATTTTTTTGCCATATCATTAAAAGGCGAATTATTTATATCAAGGTTTGCCCTCAATTTGCAGATTAACAAAAAATGAAGTCATTACATTACATATCTCACGCACGTATACAAAATGTTGATTTCATTTAAAGTTCATATTAAAATATGATTTTGTTTTCATGTGAATTGACTCAAAATTTCTTTCAACGTATATTTTTTTTCCAAATATTTGATCAACAGGTTGTAATGAATGTTGTATGGAAATGCTCCGCCATATTACATCATATAATGTGGTTGCCATGGAAATTTTTTGTTTGTGCCCTTAAAACAAACAATTTCATTTGGGTTTTTATCGTCATTTACATTTAAAAATATTTTTTTTATTCTTTTAAACATAATTTAAAAATCATTTAACATTAAAATGACCCTTTTCTTTGACACAAAAGTCCAATTCCTGGATGAAAAAACTATCAGTACTGTTAGTGATTGGCATTCAATTGAATCGGTAAATTTTTCGTCTCAAATAACATCTTAATTATAAATTTTAATTGAATTGAAACATTTCAAGTTATTTGCCGTTGCATCATACAGCCAAGATAAAGGTGGTTCCGTTACTATTTTTACTGACTTAGGACAAGCCCTGCCTGATATTTCGTATCCTTTCAATACGGTCTCACAAGCTACAGCAGTGAGATGGCACCCTGAAAAGATTTTACTGATATCTGGATGGGAAAATGGTGAATTGTGAGTTAAATACTTTAATTTAAACGGAAAACTTTCATTTAAATTACATTTCTAGGCATGTGTGGTATGAAAATCGACGAGATTTTGCTTTGATCAAATCTCCACATCAAAGTCCAATCATTTTACTGGAGTTTAGTGAACAAGGTGGACGATTTGTAACGGCAGATTCAATGGGGATTTTAATTGGATGGAGATGTGACTCAAATAGTCAAATGCTGACAATGTTTACTCACGATTTAAAGGAACATCTCTTGCATATTACGTTCAGAAAGACAGTGGCATCCCCTGTGAGTGCTGAATTGTCAAGTTTAGCAAGGTAATGAAAATTATGTTTTCTTTGTATAGGTTAATATAAAATTTAAATTACAGAGCCGCTGTCGGTGGTGATGAAAGTGCATTAGATACCCTTACAAATTGGCGTCCCAAGACAGCAGCTCGAAATCTAGCACATACAGGTGTTAAAGACAACCATTGCTTTTTCGCTGGAACCCAATCCGGTATTTTGTATTACATAAATCAAGGTGGAACTTGCACCGAGGTATTCAAAAGTGATAATAGTCCAATCACACAAATCCTGTGGCATGAAAAACGTGAAGCAATTGTAGCTCTCCTCGAAGACATGTCATTAGTTCACTTCTCTGTGAGTCCCGATGGAAGTCTCGATGAAGTGGATCGCGTTAAATTAAGTGGTCGCATTCCAGGACATACAGGACAAATTTCTTGGGCAGCTCCTGATGTGCTTGCAATCATAATTGGAGATTTTACTGTGCGTGTCTGGAATATTCAGACAAGTGAAACTCAATTACTTGACATCACATTGCCATCAGACGTCCAAAACACAACAGTTCAAGGATCTGCTGAACTATTCACATGTATTGCATATTGTAAGGAAAGTAACACTCTTTGTGCGGGTACAAATCAAGGTAACTTATTTACATGGAAACGAATTAAAAGTATTTCGTTTGATGAAAACTGGCAATTGTCGAATATAACCAAAGTACGGGGTGCGATAAAGCACTGCTTGTGGGGTGTTTGTGACACAAATAAATCTTGCATTCTCGTTAATTGCATTTCAAATTGCTACATTTTGAAGGAACAAGAATTGTTATCACTTCACAATCGATCACTATCAGCAGTTGCTAAGACGGCAACCCAATTAAACATGGAAGATGAAACCGGTGTCAAAGGATATCTAACAACAGATTATGCAATTACAGATGTTTGTGTGAATGAAACAGACCTCGTTTGTACAAATGGCCGTACAATTTACACCTATAAAATTGAAAAAGTTACAAATGAGGAACAAAATGAATCTTATTTGAAGGTCACACTGATGGGCTCTTTCGTAATGGAATCTCGACAAATTTTCATTTACGACAAAAACATTGCAATTTTGAATAATAATGAAGCGAAAATCGTCTCATTAAGTGGAGTCATGTTGCAAGAGCTGATGTTTACTGATACTGAAGGTGAGTTAAATTCTGTATAAATAATAAAAATCACAAAACAATGCAAAAATTTCCAGGAAAACCGATTGGAATGGATTTGACGAACAATTGGTGTACAGTTTTCTCAATGAATGGATACATAAAAGTTTATGACATTGCAAAACATGAACCTCAACTCATGATTACACGTAATGGCTATGATCTTTTTGAAAATTTTGGAGAAGTGATGTATGCCAAAGCAAATGCATCAGGATCCCATTTGGCATTGACGATCGCAAATGAAAATTTAATTCCCGATCGGAAATTGTATTTGTGGAATATTGAAAAGGATAAAATGATGTTTTTTGATTTCATGGATCAGGAGCTTGGCATTCCAAAGTAAGTTCTTAAACTATCTTGAGCCGTATTAAATTTAAAATCCTATTTCTTAGACTACCGATTTCATTCTTTTGGGATGAAGAGGACACTCGATTCCTTGCATGTCAAACGAAAACCATAAATTTGAGTTCAAAAAAATCCCAGTCAATTGATGGGACGAAACCTGAAATAGCTGATGAGCAAATAAGCATTTTATTTGTAACAGAACGTGATGAATTTGGAATTTCCGAAGAATTAGATTTGAGCTCCAATGAAAAACTTATAAATCTGTGTGTGCCTCACATTGTCACCCTCAAAGTTACTACTATTCACAAACATTTCCTCCGTGACTTTCGTGGAATTGAAAGTTGTGATGAAGCAACACGAAAAATTGTCTTAAATTTTTCCCTAAATGTTGCACTTGGTAAGATGGATGACGCATTTGCATGTATTCGTACTCTAAATACCCAGCAATCAAATTCAGTGTGGAATAATTTAGCGAAAATGTGTGTGACAACGCAACGACTTGATTTGGCACGTATTTGCTTGGGTCAACTTAAAATGGCACGATCTGTGCGTGCTGTGAGAAAAGCCATGGAAGACAATTCACTTGAACAGGAGGCAAAAATTGCTGTTTTGGCAATTGAATTGAATATGTTAGATGAAGCAAAGGCATTGTATCTCAAATGTGGAAGGTATGATTTGTTGAATCGACTTTTACAGGCGATTGGTGAATTTGATGAAGCTGTCAAGGTTGCCGAAGAACATGATAGGATTCACCTCAAGAACACTTATTACAAGTATGCTGAATGGTTTCGTGAAAAAGGTGATATTCAGAATGCTCTTCAATACTATGAGCAATCAATGAATCCGACTCACAATGTAACTCAAATGCTCATGGAAGATCCACAAGCGTTGAAGAAGTACATGCAAAAAACAACTGATAAAAATTTACTTAAATGGTGGGCTAAATATGTCGAGTCAACTGGTGATATGGATACTGCATTTAAAATATATCAGAAAGCTGAAGACTGGTTCTCACAAATCCGTATTCTGTGCTTTTTGGGTCAGTTACATAAAGCAGAAGCAATTGCAAAGCAATATGATGATCGTGCTGGTTGCTATCACTTGGCACGACATTACGAGAATATTGAAAAGTATCAAGAAGCTATCAATTTTTATACACGTGCAAGAACTTATGGAAATGCAATTCGGATTTGTAAGGAAAACGACCTTCAAAATGAACTGTGGAATGTTGCTTCGGTTGCTCAAGCTGCTGATAAAGCTTCTGCTGCTGCTTACTTTGAAGAAATCGGAGAATTTGGCAAAGCTGTTGAATTGTATCACAAAGCCGGTATGATATCACAAGCAGTTGAAATGGCATTCGCATCACAACAACCAGAAACTTTACAAGTAATCGCTGCTGAGTTAGATAGCACTTCTGATCCTGAGCTAGTTCAACGTTGCGCTGAATTTTTTATTGGAATCCAGCAAAACCAAAAAGCAGTGTTGCTACTTGCAAATAGTCGTCAATTCAGAAAAGCCCTTGAAATTTGTGCAACTAAAGGAGTCCCGTTGACTGAAACCTTATCAGATCTTCTCACACCAAACAAGGATGAATTGGATGATCATACACGTAACGAGATTTTAATTGAATTGGGTGAAATTTTACAACAGCAAGGTGATTACCAAATGGCGACAAAGAAATTCACATTAGCTGGTGATAAAATACGAGCAATGAAGAGTCTGTTAAAATCCGGTGATAAAGACAAAATAATTTACTTTGCAAGTATGTCACGACAAAAGGAAGTTTACATAATGGCAGCAAATTACCTTCAAGGACTCGATTATCAAAGTGATCCAAAAGTTCTCAAAAATATCGTTCAATTTTACACAAAAGCTCAAGCATACGATTTGCTAAGTAATTTCTATGCCCGAGCAGCTCAAATTGAAGTAAATGAATTCCGTGATTATAAGAAAGCTTTGACAGCATTACAAGAAGCCGCAAAAACTTTGGTTAAAGTACCAAATTCACAAAAAACGCAGGATACATTACAGCTAACGATAGCAGAAGTACGCAAAGTCCTGGAAATATTCAATTTGGCTGAGAATCAAGATTACCAGGCTGTCATTCAAGAGTCCCGTAATTTTTTGATGAATACGGAAAAGCCTCCTATCAGACATGTTCACATCATGGGTGTGTTAGTTGAAGCCCTTATCTCAACAAAACAGTATCAGGAAGCACTCGGATTGCTACGTGACTTAGTCATTAAAACATCTGACGGCGAGTTCAGAGAATTCTTAGATAAAGGTTTAGTCCAAAGGTTAACATCTGAACTGGGAGTCGATTTTGAAGCAATATGGAATGTAAATGTCAGACAACAGTCATATGGTGATGAAAGCGACGGTGGTGAAGAGATCGCTGAAGAAGTTGAATAAAAATATTAAAATATTTAGATCAATTATTTTAAAATACATGAAAAACTAATAAAAAAGCACTTTTTATGTTTGCCTTTTTTGTGTGAAATAAACGTGTTTTTATTGTTGTAAACATTTCTAATATATTCAACCATGACTCACCCTTTAAAATAATGCATTTTACACATAGGATGTCTATGATTTATTTTGAAATTCAATTAAAATTCAATTCAAATTAGCATTTTGACGCTCTATTGAAATTATGAATTAAATATTGTTGGCCTGAGGCAAATTTTGATCATTACAACCCATTTACTTAACTAAATTTATACTATTCATCGATTGAAATGTGGTTAAACAAAAGCCCATTCCATACAACACCCTCCATTTTTTTATTATATATATTCTAATTCAATCGACACATTTATAATATAAATTAAAAGAAATATAATAAAAAATTTGTGTAATTTTTTTTTCTCATAAAAAATCACGATCTGAATTTAAGATATCTTTCATGTACACGCGTCGGTCGTCGCCAATATTCGTTTACTTATTAAAACACAAAATTAAAATTTTATAATTTAAGAAAAAAAAAGGTAATCTGTATCCAATCTATTTAAAGGTTAATTGTTATGATTACTAATAATAAGTTTATGCTCAATTAATGTTGAATTAGTATAAGAAAACAATAAATCATAATTTTTGCATATTTAATGTAAGACACGACAATGCACGTGTAAGATTTATATGGAGAATAGATTTGAATTTAATTTATTGCGAATAAATTCTAAAATGATATGTGAGTGATTTTGTGTAGGTGGGTTCATGTTTTAATTGAGACCTTTTTAAATGTCCTGTAGCAATTGTTATGAAAATGTGAGTTGGAATTCAGTTCTTTAAGTCTGCAATGCTCGTTGTTTTATATAAAAATCGGTTTGAATAAGGAAATGTCTAAAAGTATGGATTTCTTTCTGACGCCAAATGTCTTAATTTGAAAAAACCAGATGGCGTTAAAGTTGACTTTGATTGATTTCTGAACATTCACATACTTAACCATTGAATTCGGTTTAAAAACGGTTTAAAGAACTTTTAAAGATCAAATTTCTGGTGTCTTTTTTGAGCAAGATTTTCTCTAGTTTAAGTTTCTAATTTCCCGCCAACTATCATCAAACCACAAACAGCCACTTAAATTTAAACCGAAAAAAAATTATAACACCAACCTCAAGTTACATATTTCCATCATAAAAATTACTTAATCATTGAGCAATCAACAAGAAGAGCACCCACTTGAACAGTTTTCAATTAAAAAAAATCACAATTAACTCACCATGTGGTTTGCTTTATATTCAAATTTTAATGTGAAAACTATCAAAAAAGCCCTTTTTAATCATTAATATAAAATGTAACAAGAAACAAAAAAAAACAAATCTCACCTGTCAAAAGTAAAAGCATAAATTCCATTGTAACACAATTCATCTTGTTATAATTACTTTTCATAATGAAATGTATGAGATAACATTTCTTCTTGTCATTATGATGCTATGAATAAATAATGACCGATGTTTTGATTTTATGTAAAAATAAAAAACTGATTATAATCATTAACAAGGTTAATTTTTTTTTGATGTTTATTGTAATACAGACCGAGACATAATATTACATTAATCTTTTAATTAATTAGATGTTGCATATTTTATGAAGGGATTAACGCGTTAAATAATATTAATCAATCATTTTTTTTTTGAATTTTGCTGTTCAGTGAAAATAAATAAAAAAAAGGAAATTTATTCATGACCTTTGATTAGACTTAATGATATTAGTTTTGGTTCAAGAAAAAAAAATTATGAGGTTTATTAAAATGAAAGACTTAAATTTAACCCTTCGATACTCATCACTTTTCAGACACAATTCGTCGTAGTGGGTGCTGATGTAAAGCGAGACGAATCGATTTTGTAATAGGCCAAGTTTAGAAAATGGTTTAATGCCGGTTAGGTAAGTAACTAAGTTCCCTCCAGTAAAATTATTGTGAGCCATTTAAAGTAAAAAAATTTCAATTCCAATTTCAACAGCCTTATTGTGAGCCAGGTAATTATAACACGATACATTTTTAACTAGAAAGATAAGAGTGTGAAACGAAAAATGATGTACAAACAGGATCCTAAGCTCTATTTTTATTACACAACAACCTAAAAATATGATAAGAAAATGTCTTCCTGTCGTTGTTTTCTATAAATATGGATAGACTACGATGTAAATTATTCATTTACAGTAAAGTAACGAGAAATTACATATTATTAAAATTAAATTACATTTAAATTAATAATGGGTGTAGGCCTTTTATTCCTTAAAATACTAGTCATTGACATTTTGAGTGTTTCACCCCAAAGCTTTGAAGTTGATCCGTAAATTTCATATGATTTTTGCTATTGTTTTTCTAATTTACCGTTTTTTTTAAATTTTATAGCATTCAATATCCAATAAGTCAATTCCAATCATTGATTCCTCCATTTAATTATTCATTGGATACCTGGATTTTCCGTGGCTCATCTATCAATTCACGTGGAACTATTCCACTCACTGAACCGAGTACCTGTAGCCGAAAATCTGTTTGGAGTAAACTACCAAATTTAGCTGAGTCATGGAAATTGCAACTTGATTATATTTCATATAATGAGAATGAAAATGCACCAAATGCTGATGGCATGGCTCTTTGGTACTTGCCTCCTAGTGTCCACGACACCTATGATTCGCATCAGCTCACGTATGGAGGACCTACAGGTGCATTCACAGGTCTTTTAGTAGTCATCGATCCCTATCAAGGTGTAGGGGACCGACTTATAGAGCGTAACAAAGATCAATCAGTTGTTGCAGTAATTTATAATGAGTTTCCTCGTACTTATAATTTTAGAAATGAAGGTGTTGATGAGAAGTTAGGCGGATGCCTCGTCACAAATAGGTATAATAATAGAACTGAGACAATTTCTACGCTTGCTCTGGAGTATGCTGATAATAAATTGAGAGTTTATCATTCCAACGGAAGTAGATTACTAGAAACATGTGACACTGTTGATGTAAAATTACCTTTAGGTTACAATTTTGGTGTATCAGCAGCAAATGGTGGAATTCCAGGAGTTTTTGAGTTAATTTCTTTCAAATTTTATCCAAGTGCAACTTCAGAAAAGCCTAAACTTCCTCATAAAATTGATTATACTTACATTCTCACTGGATGTCTTACTCTTGCCCTTATTCTGTTAACTAGTTCATGCATCCTCTTATGGAAGAAAAACCGTGAAATAAACCAATTGAAAAATGAAGATTCCTATTATGCGTATTATCAAGAAGGTGACTCAGGTCAACCTGCGAATGTTCCTCAAAGTGCCGTGATGACAAAAAGACCAAGACTCCCGCACTATGCAGATCCAAATTTGATTGTGGGCAAAATTCAAACTTCGATGAACAACTTTGAAAGTCAAGATGGCGACGAATATGATCATTTGAATTTCAATAGATAATTTTTATAAAATGATAAATCAAAACTAACAATTCCTTAAGAAATTTGATAGGTCTAGCTCTCTAAGCTAAAGGTTACATTGTTATTGAAAATAGACGATGCTTTCAAAGTATCGCAAGTCCTCAAAATTAATCTCCTCTCATCATTTTTAAGTTCATCTTAAAAACTTCAATTGCAAAAAATTGCACATCTGGTGTGTTATTATAAAAGATTAAAATCTACATAAGTTGACATTTTTGAGAGTAAAATTCAAGTTAAATCAAACATCTCATACTTCACTTTTACCTAAACAAAAAACTTTGGAGGTTACATCATGCATATTTTTGTTTTTTTTTATTTTTTTAACAAGTTCTTATGTATTAAGACTCTCATATAACCTTCCAAATATTTATTTTTCAAAAAAAGTACATTCATATTTAAAACCATTCAACTCCATATACTTCTCATTTATGTCTGCTAAACAGTAAAACAAAAAAAATTATAATATGATAAAGAAATTTTTGTACTCTCACTTTTATTACCTGACGCGACTACTGCTCTTGTTTCAATTCAACAACAATATTTATAATAATAATAAAAAAATTATAAACATATTATTGAAATAAACTTGAACTGAGATGTTGTATGTTAATTTTCTCGTTACTTGTTTTATTTTTTTTTTTAATTTTATGATGATAGACGTACCGGATATAGAGCAGTTTTTTTATACAGTGTTATCATGCCAAGTATTAAAAGATACAAAATAAAAAACAATTAGATGTTTTTAGTTTTAATATAAAAAAACATTGTGTTTGTCGTGCAAAATATAACATAAATCGTAGTAAAAATGTGTGTTTTTCATGCGATTTTTGCATTTTAAATTTGCATCTAATACAAATAAAATAAAAATTATCTACATCGCTGATCACGTACAGCTTGTAATATCTTTTGTTATATTTTTAACATAGTTTATGTTCATTACAAATATGGAATTAAATTGTAACACAGATATTAGAATAATGAAAATTAACTAGAATTTAGAACTAACAAGCACCTGTTCGAAAGATAATTGTGATCTCAGCATGAATTTAATTCACAAATGGAAGAAAAATAAGATTATATTTCTGTTAAGGTTGATTAAGTGATTTGAATAATTTTTTTTAATGTATATTGATTTTGCTTCTCAGAGTAACGGAATTACAAATTGGTATCAAGTTACTCTCAATTAACATTAACAAGCTTGATTAACTGAATGAAAAAGTAGAGATAAATTTCCATAAATGAAGTTTAAGAGTGCTTTTTTATCAGAATTAGGTATCATATATGATAAGAGCATATTTTTATGGCGACACCACATAGGAAACTCAACACTCAGACCTACTGAGGAGTTCAATGTACATGCTCATTTAACAAAATATCTGATGAATAAAAGAGCATAAAAGAGTATAAAAGTGCATAAAAGAGTATAAAAGTGCATAAAAGTGCATAAAAGAGCAAAAAAGAAAATTTGTTGAAGAGCATAAAAGAGTATGAAAGTGCATGAAAGTGTATAAAAGTGTATAAAAGAGGGCTCAGGTGTAAGAAAATGTAAAAAAGCGTAAAAAAGAGCAAAAATCAGGTGTAACAAAGTGTATAAAAGTGTTATAAAGAGCAAAATTGAGTTTTAAAAACACCCTGTATATTGCGATAAGGAGTACAACAGCACACCATGGAACTTGATCACAAGCTAGTACCAATCTGTGTAGAGCAGAAAAAATTGATACTACCGCACCGTAGCAAGATACTCCACTCTCTGTACGCACCAAAAAGTACAGGTCTTTAGGATAAGCCGATAATGTAGAGCAATATCAAAAATAATTTTCATTATATAGATTAATAGATTTAAGTTTCTGAAGATGAAAGACATACCTTCAAGGACCCATTTGGGTTACTGGTGGTCTTATGAAGAGAAAAAATAAAAAAATACTAGACTTGGCTCATTTCCAGCAAAGTACCCACACCCTCTCAAAAAACTGTTCAGGGTCCTTAAAGTGACTAAGTAAGATGATGTCTTGGGAACAATGATCAGTGAACTTACTAGCACCTACTCCGAAGTCAGCACAGTTTAATCCGATCAGTTGTCTTGAATGAGACAGAGATGAGGCTTCTTCACAAAGAGATGTGTTCGATGCTTGTCTCATTCGATCACCTTCGGGAGGACTGCACTGAGAGAGGTGAGTTATCAATGGAAGAGATGCCATCTTTAGCAATTTTGTCCACATGTTTCATACTGATGATCTGGTACCTCATCAAGTGTGATTCTGCTGTAGGCTTCAAGGTTTACGATCAGCTGTAAGGAAGTCAAAGACTCGATGGCAGCTTGACTGTCTATAAAGATGCAAATTTTAACTTTAGGAATCTCCAAAGTAAGTAAGGGCTTAGAAGCCTCTTGAACATGTAATCATACCTCTATTTTCCATTCAGAGGTCTCATCTTACAGACAGACAGACAATCAAAAGCATTCGAAAAACAACATTTTCCATTAAAACCTATTATAAGAACAAATTTTTTATCACCATTATAATTTAAATATTAACTGAGACAAGTGGACGCCGCCCATTAGCCTACATAACCGGATTTCAATATTCAATTTAATGCAGATTTTAAGATAATAATAAACCAAACATTCTTAAATTAAGCGGTATCAGCTCATTATTTCAGCAAGTCTACTATTCAATTATCAATTTGCTATTTGAAGCAAAAATCATAATAACCAAATGCTAAGTATTATCATTATTAATTCACTGTGGTCACTGCCACTGAACTTAAACAAATGCTAATATTTAATAATGAAAATGCATAAATTTAAAATAATTGATGTTTAAAACAGTGTTACCGGTTATTTATCACTGTCTTTTATTGCTCATTTGTTAAATAAAAGGCATTAACGCACCGCTACTTTTTTTTCAATCACTTTCATTGAAACATATTTTCGTTAAAAAAACATTTAAACTAAGCTAAACTAATAAAAAATGCAATTCAGGTTGATTTTTTTTTTTAAATGCAATAAAGAAAGATTTGTTGATATTAGAAATTTTTTGTGTACTTTTCTTTCATTATTAAAAGTGAATCGTCGTCTAATTCAGAAACCAGTATGAGAAATGCAAATATACTTACATATAATTTTTTTGCACATTTTAATAAATCAAGTCATTCATGTTTTGTGAGTTGAGTTGATTTAAGGTTTTGATATAAATTTGAATAAAATTGAACAGAAAGTAAAAAAAGAAGCGCGCCTTTGCATTGAATTGAATGAAAAATTTAAAAATTGATGACAAAAGAAAATATTCCGATGATTTTGCATATGCAACAAAGTATGTGAATGGTTTAAATGATTACTGTAATTAAAATAAAACGAAAATTGCATTGCAAAGTTGCAGAAAAAGCGCATTTTGGAATCAGGGAACATTATAACATAAACAAACTTAGATGGGCAGGCACCTTTACACTAAAGGACCAAAGCCGTGTCCCAGCGACACTTTTCAGAGACGATCCAGACGATCGCTGTGGTATGGATCGACATTAAGTGAAGTGAGTCAATGGCTAGAAAGAAGAAAATGAAGAGTGAAACGTAGAATAGAAAACTCTGAAAATCAGTTTTTGACCGCCAGAGACTGGGAAATAGTTGTAGGGTCCAGCCCTAGACTAAGAAATCGTTGCAGGGTCGGTTTACTAAGTTAGGTTGTCTTGGAATTGTAGCAAAGTTGACTTAAAGTCATGAGAAAAAGCCCAAACAGACATAGGTGTAATTTTCCAGTTAAAAAACACAAAATTTACAGTGAGTGAGACATTTCTTTATTGCTATTCATCAAATGTGACTTGTACTTTTATTTCCTATTTATTTTTCAATTATTATTCATTAAATTATCCAAAATTTTAGTATTCAAACACAATTCATTCTTTTAAACGACCTTCATAGAATCAGCAAACACCTTGATATTTTTTCTTTAATTTTTTAAACAAAAAAAATCATTTAAGCAACTTTACCTGAGAATTCCACCAAATAAATAATAATAATTTATAATTGAATTAAATTAACAGTGATTGATAAAATTTTGACAACGAACTATTATGATTTAAGCTTAACCGGATTAAATTTATAGATATTTGTCTTACCTCTAAATCACATAATTTTTTTTCAATTGTTTTTGTTATTCACTTAATTAGAGATTTATTTACTGATAATGTCATTATTGGTCACAAAAATTAAAACAAAAAAATAACAGTATGTATTTAATACTAATCAAAATTAAAAAGGTTTTCATGCCTGAATAATGTCACTGTATTTTTATTATATTTCATGTCCAAAAATTTAAAAGCCACGCTTTCCGTGATTAAACTCAGCTGGTTTTGTGAGACACGAAATAACACTAAATCGATTTTGAATGGAAAATTATAATTTGGCTTTTATTAATAAATATGTGAAATACACAGTTTAAATCTCGAAAAGCACATTAGTGCACGAATTATTACCTTTTTTTTTCATTATCGGTTTAAAATTGACATTCAATGAATATAAAAAAAAAATTGTTCTTGAACTGATTTATTCTTTTCTTGTTGATATTATTTGTAAGTTAATTAATTATGTTTTTCAATAATATAGATAATGTTACTCGATATGAAATACATAAAGTAATTTATTATATCAACTGAATTTTAAATGTTTTGTTTCCATGTATTTTTTAAGTTGAATAACGAGATTTTAATGTGAATTTTTTAAATGAAATCTAAAATTAGGATAAAATACAAGTTTTTCATTGACAACCCCGCAAAAGATTTTAAAAAATTGGAAATATATGAATGAACTCAATTAATTGCAGGTCACATATGAAAAGAACTCTTTAAGCTTTTGGTTTGATGTGTAACGAGAGTAAATAAGAATAAAGTTACATCTTTAATGCTTTGATACAATTTGTGGCTCGTTCAATGACTTTTTAGTGGTATTAATTACTTCTAGAAACACTGTAAGTACATTTCTTACTTGTCCAGTCCCTCACGTATTTGTAGGTGACGATGCTTTTTCCTTCAGACCGGATTTGATAAAGTTATTTGGTTAGACAATTTAGAATAGAATTTGAGTCTATAATTAAAACTTTCTCGAGCAAGACGTGTAATTGAAAATGTGTTTGGAATTATGTCTTCAAGATTTCGCGTATTGAGATCGCCGATTTTAATAAGCCTTGAAAAAGTACGAATCATAACCAGGACATGCTCAGCTTTGCATAACTTTTTAATGAAGGGTAATAGGGCAATGTATGCTCCACATGGTACTTTTGATCATTATGATGAATATGGAACTTGCATTAATGGGCAGAGGCGAAATGAAAGTTCAACAAACTCGTTTTTTGACTTGGAAGCTAACAATAGACGGTAGACGTATGCGTCACGAGTTTGAACAATGTTTTATAATAAAAGGCGAACACTCGTTCAAATAATATTTCAAAGTTGGATTTTCCAGTTGTTTAAAAGTTGATAACTTTTAAAGCCCCGAAATTCCTTATTG
The DNA here is from genome assembly GCA_900002565.1 of Culicoides sonorensis. Classification (NCBI taxonomy): domain Eukaryota; kingdom Metazoa; phylum Arthropoda; class Insecta; order Diptera; family Ceratopogonidae; genus Culicoides; species Culicoides sonorensis. The sequence goes on along the minus strand of LN483930.1, from coordinate 5,450 downwards.
ACAGTTAAATATGGATTAACAGCAAACAAAACAGTATAAATAAAAGACTTTTCAATTTTGAATCTGACAAGCTGGTTTGTTCCTCCTCGGCTGCCTGCAGAATCGTTTGTAGTACTTCTAAGTAGTTGGTTTCTTTGCAGCTTGTCTAGATTTTGTAGTGTTGACCTTTATTTGATTCAAGCAGAATTGAATTGTCTGCAAGTCTTTGGTCAAGAATTTGCTGTCAAAAACAGACTCATTTACTTTTTTTCACCTCTCTTCTCGTTATGTACGATTTTTGTTATGAATGTGAGAAGCGTCCTACAAAAGTGCTGAAATTTCTACCACATCAATTAATTAACGTCACTAATTTTTAATTGAATTCAACAACACCAATTTTAATAAAATGCTGAACAGATCTTTTTAGTGGAAAATATTTATAAAGTAGGTCCTGTAAAGGATTTAAAAAAGATGGTGGTCTTACCCTAACTCCTTAATCAAAAAACGATTTTACAAACGAGACTTATGATAGCGTGTTCGAAGGTGCTTATAAAAAAATATGATTTACAGTGTAAGGATTTTTTATCTTCACTTATATGAAGAAAATATATATTTTCGCAGTTCATATAAAATATCAAAATAAAGTGACCTTGTTACAAATCAGTGTAATGCAGTTCAATTAGTTTTGCATTTAACTGTACTAAAAATGCCAAAAATAAAAAATATACAGTGTTTGTAGAACATGACATTAAGCTCCTTTTGCACACAACAAACAAAAACAACAACAAAAAAATCTTGTAATGTTGAATTGACATTCAGTTGACTTTTATAAAATATTTACACGATATCTTGTCTAGTTAAACTCATTTGATGAATGAAACAGACTGCTTTAAGATTTCGCAATTTCGTTTTTAATTTACATGTTTTTCTGTTTTTTGCAATAATCCTGAAAAAAACAAAAAAAAAAATAATATAAACAAAAATTCTGGGTCAATTAACTTTGAAATATTTCAATTGAGACTTTTAAAAAATTACAAAATTGACTGCATGTGTAGGTGTCTTGTTTTAAAAATATACGTATGATTCAATTTAGATATTGGCATCACGCATTAGAAATCTATTAACGTCAAATTTTATTCGAATATTAATATTTTTCAATTTTTAAACAGAAAATCCAAATTTAAGTGTTGAAAAAATGCTTTTCCACAAATTGGTTACAATGTTAACAAGATAAGACGTGATCAAGATACACATGCAAATTTAGAGTTATCGACATCAGGTCAAAATGAATCTATTTAAAATTGAATAATAATATTTAAATTTGAGTACAAAAATTATAATGAATTATTAATCTGACATGCAAAAATTAATTATTAATGCATTTTTATTTTAACAAGTTTTGTTTAATCATGTTCTCATGTGAGGTAATTTGGAACACAAAAATTTAAATTCTTATCTTTATATTTAAAAGGACAAATCTTGCAAGCCTACAATTATGATAGATTTCATAACCTAGATTTGGTTGCATTTTTAAATAAGCTTTAAAGCCATAAAAGTTTTACAATTATGATATGAAAGGGGCGTTTTATATAGATACTAAAAAATGTATATTTATGAATGTGCTTTATATAAATTTTTATTTTTCAATGTAAGGCATTTTACATTTACGTAAAATGAATTAAATTTATAAAAGTACTTAATTCAAGGTTAAGTCAAAATCTATAACTTCAGAGACACTGTATCAACACCTAGGATATTGTAACAAGTTAAGCATTTGATCAAAGTATTTGTTTATTAACTTTATTTTTATATTAAATTTTTATTATTTATTACTAACAAGATCTAGAAAGATAAATCATAAATAAGAATTAATGAATCAATGATTAATACAAATAAAAAAAACGTAAGCAGCAGGTCCGGCAATGTGTCATTTACTTGTTAATTGATTGCATTATGCTTATTTGTGCTCCTTCAGTTAAGAAAATCAATGAAAATCGCTTGAAACAAAAAATCTACGAGCACTGTAAAAAAAGAATCATATTTTGAATAGCTTTGATTTAAGATCTGGGTAAACTTGTCTGTTATTTCTAAAAAAATATCCGTGCTCTTAAAACGTTTCAATTAAGTAAAATGATGATCATGCCATTTCATTGGCCTGACAAAGGTTGCAAAGGACTCTTAATATAGCAGTTTTCTACTGCTGATGAAAAGGGAACCAAATCTAGAGAAACAACTAAAAAAGAAAGAAGTCCACTACATCTGGTTCAGTTCAGGAAAGTAACCACACCTTCTCAGAAAGCTAAGCAGGGCAGATACCTTCACTTTTGTGATGGAATCAATACTGAGAAAGTACTCACCCAGCGTGATTCCACGCAGACTGGCATGCATTGGAACATGCACAAAGCAGCAGTCTCCTCTTGTTCAGAGCAGCATTTGCACATTGGATCTCTCGGATTGGAGTCAAAATTACTGAGTTGATAGTCTGGAGTACAATGACCAGTGAATATACCAACTACAACTCTGAGCTCAGTACGGTTCAATCTTATCAATTGTCTAGATAGACCGGAATCGGGTTCCTTGATGAAGAGGCGAGTCTGCCGAAAGGTGCCCGCCTGATTGGACCAACATTTCCGGAAAAGTCTAACTTCTCTATCTTTCCTGTAAGAATTCATGCAGGTCAGAGAAAGAGGCAGAACCGGTTCTGGTACTTGAGATATTCATAGTCTTCTATATGATGGATAGTCTTCTTGTTGGTGGGTTGTCGTTATCAGAACACCATCCTTTATTTCATCTCTCTACTTCTCTACTAATCTTTCATTTTCCATGTCAATATAATGTTTTAACTATGACGTATCGGTCTGATGGGGTGGCCACTTCTTCAAAGCGTAAGCACTGAAGTGGTTTGTCGTTACTCCTTTTAGAGTTATTTCTTCACAGTATGGTTTTATGGAGCCAAACAGCTTGTATTTCCTCACCTGTTTACCTTCCTAATGTAGCTTTAAATGACTCTGATAAAGAAGTTCTATTTGTTCGGATTCTGCTGTTTGATGACAGCACCTGAACCAAACTTATTTCACCCCTTATTGTAGTTTACATTTACATAAATCTATCTTTAAGCTTATCAAAATTCAATTTAAACATAATTTATAGGATTCCAGTATAATTTACTTGTGACAGATTTTGCTTTCTTAATTTAATTTTTATAATTTATGGTTCTTGATTAATATTCACTTTTACATTTTACATAACAACAACAAAAATGAATCACCACATCCTACAATTTAAACAGACAAGTACCTTTCTTTTTTATGTTTTTTTTAAGTAAAAAAATACCTTATTAAGGTTTTTTTTATCAAAAAAATTGTAAGGAACATTTTATCCCTTTCACTTTCAACATTCTGCACTTATATTTCTTGTTTTGTTTTTATTCTGTATTGCACGCTTCACCAAAAAAATATCTCACATGCTCTTAATTTTTACTTTGAACCAATAAAAAATCCTGTCACCAAGCAAAAATTAAAAAAAAACTCTTTTCACTCTTATTCAATGTTGATACAATTTTTACGCCCAAAAATATGAAAGTTGTCTTTCTCAAAATAAAAGAGACCTGATCGACTTGCTCTTATGTGAAAAGTAAAAAATGTAAAATAAAAATTGATTAACAATTATTACATTTAAAATTATAATAATTTTGATAGACTTTCATTACTTTTATTACTTAATTGTGAATGGTTTTAAAATGTAAAAGAGATTAATTTTTTAATCAGATTAATTTCACCTTAAAATAAAGGCTTGTTACCGTAAAAATATTTGAACAAATTAATTTTTTGAAAAAATTATGCGGAATTTCCCATGAAATATTTTAATTTAATTTGAAATTTCAGCATAATACTTAGCATAATTGTTAAGATTCGAAATAGAATCAGCTTAGAATTCTTTCAATAAGCTGACGTAACTGAGGTTACTCTGATTTCTGTTACAATTTATGTGTTCATATACAAAATCTACGTCATCAGTATGCGATTAAGACACATGTACCATAAAAATGAAAGTAAATTTTCGAGTCAAATGTCATTCAACTAACAAAAAAAACTTCGTAAACTGTATCAAGGGTAATTAAATTACAAATTTTTGTGAGTTATTTATTTTAATGCAGAAAAAAGTCTGGCAAGAAATTGTAGACATGCGGAAATTTATCTACTTTACAGGTTTTTCTAGATTATAACTACCGAAATTTGTAAAATGTCAATTATTTGAAAATTCGGTGTTAAAATTTGTAACTCAATTATTTGAAGGTATTTTTTAATCATGATTTGTTACACTATTTAATGGAAAAATAATACTATAGATAGAGCTAACACGTTTTAATTTAGCTCCGTTTTATAATTAAATATATCATAATTATGTCAAATTAAAACAAAATTTTTTCGGAAATGGAAAAATAAAGTTCATCTCCATCGAAAAATAGAAGCAAATGTCCAAAATCCGTGGAGGTACTCGAATTTAACACCAAATAAGTTCCAAAAATTTGCAATATCCAACAAATACAACTACACATACATAGATAAGTGAAAGTGATTTAATCTCATTGATAACAGTACATAAAGAAATTGATATATAACAAGTTGACCTTGAACTATTAAAACACACTAAATTATGGGAAAGAATAAAAATAAAAGTGATAGTACAACAACAACAAATTCATTACTGGATCAGCTGTTAAAAAAATTTGATGATTCTGAAATGAAAGCAGAAGCTAGACACAATGAGCTCAAAAACAGACTGCAAACCATCGAAAAAAAACATACAAAATTACAAAAACAAGTTAAAAAGTTTAAAGAAAGAGAAAAAAATCTAATTTTCGAAGTTGCAAAAATTAAAGAATCATTAAATGACCTTGAACAAGATAAGTTAACAAAAAATCTTGTTTTTAAAGGTATTAAAGAAATTGAAGATGAAGATAACAATGTTATCGTTGCAATGGTTCTAACATTAATTAAAGCACTTTTTAAAGGCACTCATAAATATTATAACATAACTGCCAAACGAATCGGAAACAAGAGAGAAAATAATAAAATACAAAAACGTCCTATTGTTGTACACTTTAATTCAATTGAAGATAAGCTTGACGTTTTAAATGCGGCTAAAAAATGTCAACTAAATTGTAATATGATTATCAATGTTGATGGTGATTCACTGGGCTCAACTGACGAAAAAATTTACGTTAATGAACATTTGACTCAGTTAAACTCCACATTACATTATGAAGCACGAAAATTGAAACGAAACAACCACGTAAAATATGCCTGGGTTAAGAATGGCGCAGTTTTAGTCAAGAAATCTGAAGAATCAAGGGCTATTCGTCTTAAAAGCCTTAATCATCTATCTAAAGTCATTACTAGTTCGACTCCAAAATCAGATGAAGACAGTGAAAGTAGTGATACGGAATCTGATCAATCAAGTCAACATTG
>LN483931.1:34201-48083 GCA_900002565.1 Culicoides sonorensis | reverse complement strand
GCTAAATGTAATTGCATAATTATTCAAAGATTTTTGATTCGCACCTGAGCTGACAAATCTTCAAAGGGGTATGAAAAGGTGAGATTTAAGAAATTGTGTAAGTTAAATTGAAAGAAAATAAAGGTGTTTCTAAATTGAATTACCAAAAAAAAAAATTTAACCGCGGTTTGTCCATGTGAAAAATTTTTTTAATTGAAATTAATTAATTGAAATTTTTTGCTTATGTTCTCTAAAATTATTTTTATTCTAGCTCATTGTTCCATTTATCCACAATAAATATAATATATAATCAATCTCATAATAAAGCTTCTTAAAATATTTTTGTTATTTTTCTTCTATATGTTATATAAATGAACCATAACATACATGAAAAAAAATGTGGTGTTACAAATTAAGATGAATGAACCTATTTTTCAATTCCCTGATCGATTAGGTTTAGATTTTTTATGGTCGAAGAATAAATGAAATTAAATCAAATACATCAGTCAGTTGAGTCAAAATAAGATTTTTTCTTGTCATACATGGTAATTTATTTCTTGTTCTAGTTTTTATTGAAATGTGGAAATTTGTGACACTAAAGCATTAATGAAATGCAAGACATAGCAAAGTACTATTCTCTTAATATTTGTGAATAATTTTGATAAGCCTGTTTTAAATTTTCTACTTTATTTAATACGTTATAAAAAAAAGAAACAAAACCAAAATCAATTTATTTAAACAATCATAATTTTTCAAACATTGTATTATGTCTGAGTCAATAAAACTGTAGAAGCAATAAATCTGAGAGAGAAAATGTATGAACAAACTTTAAAGTAATTTTTCACTTTTTATTTACTTCTCAAAATTTATTACTTGTGATATTGTAAAAACATTGTAGAACAAAATAATATTTTGTTTTTCATGTGCAATTATTATCTTAGTAATTTCAACTTTGAACGCTTGTAATATTTTTCTTGTGTTAAATATTAACAATGAACACACATTTTTTCATCACTATTTTATGATTGTTCAGCTACGCAACCTTAAAAAAACATGCATAGTTAATTATAATGATTCATCGCTAGCAGTCTAGTAAGGTTAAAAAATTAAAGTAACCTACCTTTTATGATGTATGACGATAAAGTTAAAAAAAAATGTAAAAAAAATATAAAAACTTTTCCCGTGTGCTTTTCATTATAATTTCATTTATGTTTCACTCGTTTTAATCAAAAATGTGCTAAAGTCTCCTATTTGAAGTAGGTTTTGATCTTTTTTCATATTGTATATTGTCCGCAGAACTATATTGTTCTTTTTTTTTAAATAAATACAGAATTCTCAATTGCATTAATTTTCGCTTTTTTTTATTTAAAGCAAAAAAAAAGTTTGTTGAGTCAAATACTGGATGATGACCCAATTAATAATAAAAAAGCTGCTGCCGGACTTATTGTGTTTTTAGTATTTTCATTATTTTTTTTTTCTATTCGTGTTTAATGTTAGCTACTGTTCCTTAAAACACTACCGGCATTATTTGTGTTTATATGCTTATCTGAAAATATATCTCGTATTTTGTCATCATAATGATCAGTTTTTGTTGAGCGATGATGTCTTTTTCATTGGAAAAAATGATGCTGGAAAACGACGAGGCAGATGATATTTATAATGTCAATAAAGATATTCCTTCAAGCAATTACTTATCCTCGTTCTTGTCACATATGTACATTACGGTGAAAAGGAATGAGAGTGTCTGCAACTGTGGTATAGTAAAAATGTTGAAAATTTGTTGAATATAACACAAAAAAAAACAATAAGATATACAGACAGAATATCATTTCAATCTAACATAATGGAATTATTTAACATTGAGTTCAACTTTTTTACTTTACTTTATTGCTATATTTCATGATAATTTTAATGACCACTGGCAAATAGAAGAATTTTTTATTGAATTACAAATATTTGTTAAGTAATTTCTTTTGAAATATAAATGGATCTGAAATAAATTAAAGTGAAAAATTTTTCTTCAATTTAATTTAAAATTTGTATGATTCACTGAACATCTATTGGCAAAGATTCACTCTTTGATTTTTCATAAAAATCACATGTTCAAGCTTTTACAAAAGTCATTTTAGTATTTTTTTCATTTTAAAAGCTTCTATTAAAAAAAAATATCTAAAATTAAAATGGTCGATAATAATATTCAATTACTGCTGACATTTTTTGATTATACCAGTTTGTTCATTCATTTTCGATACGAATATATTTTTACATTTTCTTTATGTCATGACTTTAAATAATAACTTAATTGAAATGTAATGGTTTTGATAATGGAAACTTAAATTGCATTAACTCACATGCATAACTAAATTGACATTAATAGTTCAAGTGAGTGTGCTGAAAATTTTCTGTTAATGTGTAATCATTAAATATATGAAGTTTTTGTAAGCTCAGTTCTGTTTCATTTTAATTTTGAATCAAATCAGTGAAAATATTCCATAATACTTCAATTTATATTTTGTTACGATAAAACAAAAAAAAAAAATACAAAAAATAAGGATTTTACCACAAATTTTTATATAAATCTCAATCATAAAGCATTAAATTGAAAATAACACAAATTCAACATTACAACATGTCACACAGTCAGTTAAATCTGACATTCCAAATTTTTATTAATGACAATATTGTGATTGTCATTCCACAGTTAATATAAAATACATAAATATTTTGGCATGAAAGAAAAATAAAATAAATGGATTTCTGAATATAAACAAATAAAGACACATCAAATGTACTTTTTTTATTCTGATTCAATAAATGAATGAAAATCAATTCATTATTATATGTAACTTTTGTTTCAATAGCTTTGTAGAAATTTAAAAAGAGAAATTATGAATAATAATTATATGAACATTAGTATTATTATAAGACTTTGACCTTTAATGCCATCGCACTCAATTTTGAAAAGAATCATCATCCTAATTAGTATGTTTACATCTTTTTTTTCCTAAATTTTGTAAATATTTGAAGAGAATCTGATAATAATGTTAAAATAAACAATCGAAAATAATGATATAAACATAAACGATAAAAAAAGGGAAACACACTCCAGCATCTTATCAAAGTGTGTGTGTTATTCAATATTTAAATTAAAAAAAAGTAAAAAAAAATGTTTTTTCATCAAAATAATTTTGATATCATAGAAGATAAATAAAAATAATGATATAATTTCTTATTCACAAGGATAATAATGATGAAAGTGGTTTCATATTAAATTACATGAAAATAATGATAATAAATTATTTCAAACAGTAAAAAAATTTTGCAGTAATTCTAAAGAAAATAAATATGAAAAAGAAATTTTCAACATAAGAAGCAGAATAAGAGAAACGATAAAGTACCAAAAAAAAATATGAAACAAAAATATTATATTTATAAGGAAATATAAAAGAAAAACATTTCTGAGAGGAATGTAACGATATTGAAAAGAATGAAGAATAAATCATTCTTATGTTAAAATAATAAACGAAATAAGCATCAAATACAAACGAGAAGTTGAGCAACGAGTTAAGTGATAATTTTTCTTGTACATAAATTCATCATAAAAATATCTTTAATCGCGTTTGTTTCTATCATCACACCCGAAATACAAATGTATGAGTTTGGAACGGTGACACAAAAGTCACGGATAAAATGCACGCAGACACCTTACTAGAGGTAAGTTATAATTTGAATGAATGATTAAATTAATGTTTGAATAATACAAAACAAGCCCTAATTTATTTAGTCGATTTTTTTTATTAAATTAATGATGGTAATTATGTATGGTGACCGTTACAGTATTTTTCGATAAAATATTGTTGAAAAGAAGGAGGTAAAAAAAGGGCGAAAAACTATTAAGAACGCCTACTTAATGTTCAAGAAGTCGTTTAGTAAAGTAAACATTATTAAAATAAAATAAAAATGAACATTAAGGTTGATGAAAATAATAAAAATTTGTATGTTTTTCTGATTTGAATTGATTGATATTTACTTTAAGTCTATTTGTGTACAAATTGGTTAAATGTGTCAGGAGCTTATTTATCACTCGTTAAGTACATTAGGCAGGGTTAATATTTGGAAAAAAATGAATTAATTTAATTGTTATAAGGATACAAATCAAAAAAGGCATTAATTTAAATTGAGAACCTGTTTTTTATTAATTTAATTTATTTCATACAATTCAGATAATAGACATTTTGGATATTAGTTAATTTACAAGATTTTTTACTGATTTCAGTTATTTGTCGTCAGAACTTACCATTTAATAAAAGATACATTTTCTTTGTTTGTCCTATCAAAATGTCCTTTATTATTTACTTAATGTATTTACAAGTCCTTCTGAATTCTGCATAATGACAACCCTCGGGTCAAACTTCTGAAGCGTGCAATGATTAAAATTTCTTATTTTCAAATTTGATTCTTTGTTACGCTTGATAATAATGATTATCATATAAAAATGGAACATGAAAAAAACACAAACACATAATTGTGTCAATAAATACTAAATGAGCTAAATTCCATTGAAATGGACAAGAAATAAATGTTTAATAGTAAAAAAAAACTATAAAATTGTCACGTAATTGTAATCGAATTATTTTACGATTTAATTTGTTTTCCATTGTTATGATTTTGATTGGATGTGTCCTTAAATTATTTTATTGACTCTCAAACATTACGTGACATTTGTTTTAGATATGACAGTATATAACACAATTAAAATCAATAATTCACTTTAGCACTTACTTAAAATAACATATAAACCTCAGAAACAAAAATGTGTTGTGGAAATTTACAGCTTTAAATGGGAATAAATGTGTATAAAACTAATAAAAAAAAATTTAACGTTTTAAACTTTCATATATTTTTTTGTGCTGTCTTCCGCGACACAAATCTTTTCATTTTGAATTTCATAAACATGAAAGTGAAAACATATTTTTTTTTCTCAAATTAAGTAAACAAAAATATAAAGAATTTAACTTGATTTTTCATGCTTTTTTAATTTTGGACAAGCACATGTCTAGAGCTCAATTTATGGGTCAGTAATTTTTATTGTCTCATCAGGAAAAAACTCAAGTTTAATTTAAAGAACAAATACGCTTAAAGTTTACAAACAAACAAAAACTGACCTTTTTATTAGACATATATGAACTTTGTATTTTGATATGTCGACGTTGGCAGGACAAATATAAAAATAAAACTTTTTTATATTTTCATCAGAATTAATCTGCAGGTTACCACTGAAATTCTACGTTTGACGGTAAATAAAATATTAATATTAAATTTTGATATACTCTTAGTCAGAAAGTTATGCTACCACAATTGTTAAATAAAATGTTAATTAACATACGTGTTTTTTGTTTGTCAGGTGAATTCATATGAAATTATGTTTCTAATATATGTTTTGGGGCTATTTTTATTTAATTACTGCTATAAAATTTTTTCTATTTCACTCCAACATTTCCTGTTTTTTTAATGACTTTTTTGAAATTTTATGATATAATATTCTGAATATTCTAAGAAGAAGTTATAGTATGACTTAAATTTGTGACTAAAGTGGACCATATGAAACAAAGATACCTTTGGCGGACTAAAAATAATTAAAACAATTAAAATTAAATTAAAAATTTGAAAACGTAAGGCAATCTTAATTTTCAATTCGCGAGCGATTATATTTGATCTTGATTATGTTTCCATTTCAAGCAGTTTTGTTATTCAAATTTTCTTTTACCTTTATAATTAAATACTGCACCTACACTTTGACACACATTTGAACTCAAATAGCAACATACTTCATATTTCTCAAGTGACGTCATTCAAAAATATCATCACGTAGACAGTCATAAGTCCTACAATGTCTTCTATTATTTCATTATTATATACTATCATAATACACAGCATGACTGTTGCATTGCAAAAGTAGATACTCAGAATGACATCGGATTACACTGCATGGTATAATAACTTACCAGTATATATATAATATACGTATTTAATGCATTTCCTAAGAAAAAAATGCACTATTAAAGGCGGTTTGTCAGACGTCACTCTGTTACTGATTTCCCTTCATAATTCTGGAATGGTCCATCAAAACAAAACCGGATTTTTGAATAGAAAAACTCTTAAGGTTAATTTATAACTCATTACTTTTGAGATTGAACTCAGGATTTGGACTCCAGAACCTGAAATTTATCATAAAACCGTTAAAATAATATTTTAAGTGAAAACAAAATGATGATTTTATTAAAGTATTAGCAAATTAGTAAATCAATAATTGAAATGCACTTTTCTACATCACCCAGTGGTTAGAATTATTCATTTTTATATCATATAACAACAAATAATAAAGAGTCCCAGTGAGATGAAACACGTCAGAATGTTTATGTATAGTAACCCGTGGTATAGCATAGGTCAAGGTATGCTTTGTTTAATTGAAATTGATGTGTTTATGATATGAAAATAAATATAAAAAAGAAACACAAAAATCTATAATAAGCATGGATGTAACGAATAACACTAATTGTTGAGAAAATAGTACCAAGTGATGAATGACGATAGTCAAGTGTGTTCACCAAAAAAAAATAGTGAAAACTGAACAAAGTGTTATCAATAGTAGAGTAGTATTTTTAGTAGCACAATGACATTTAGAGTAGAAATCAATAAAAATCATGATGCCAGTAAAAATATAAAATTAAAAAAGCATTTTATTAAAGTGACTTGATTGAATGAAAATTTGGTAAACGGCTTGCTCTAGTCAGTTTTATAATTTTATTGATTTCTTTTTATTCAATAAATATTATATCATATAAAGATTTGCTTCCGAATAAGGCTTAACAATTTCAATCAGTTATTTAAGAACAGCAAATGATATATTTCTACTTTTACTGAAACCGATATTTGATACTGTTAAATTAAAAAAAGTTTTTCCATTGATCTGGGGATCAGCCAATAAATCTCATGATCTTAGGAAATAAAAACCTTTTTCTTGATATTTGATAGTTTGATTTTTGAATGATTTAAATGAAAATTAAAAAAGAAATAATCTCTCCTATGTAAAATGACGACAGTTTAAAAACTAAGGAATTTTTGAAATTTTTGAATTTTGATTGACCAAAAATTATTTATATGATTTTAAATATGCAATAAAATTTTTGATGTTTTGCAATTTGCCATTCTCTATTAATAAAATATTATTAAAACAAGAAAGTTCAGAATATAAAAAAAACATCGTAAACCAAGTAAAAATGTTCTGTAAGTCATTGCTTTTTAATGCGAATTTTCGTATTTTATTTTTTGTTATTTTTTTTTTCATGGCATAACTTTTCTTACATTGAGTGATTTACTCAACCAATGATTAATTTAATGATAATTTTATGTTTATTTTTATAACAGAAAAAGTAAATTCATGTAAAAAAAAGTTGTAAAAAGTTATATCTAGATGTTTTTGAAATTCACCTTTTGTTCTATTATTGTTCGCTACCATCTGGAAAATAACAAATGAACATGGTCATCTGTTAAAACCATAAAACGGATTTCCACCTCAAGCTATTTTTCTTATCATTGTTACAAATTTTAATGAAAAAAAAGTTGATCTCGAGAAACAATTTTTTAGATTATAGAGTTGGAAATAGTTAAAAACGTGTTTTGTGGCTTGGAAAAGGACAATTTTATAATTTGAGGAAATTTCACCTAATTACAATCTCAATGTCCTTACAATGTCCTTTTTTGAATTTCTCAAATTAGTTTAGCATTTTTTTCCTTGAATTACGTGAATTTGTAATACCAGCTATCAAAAGTTTAATTAAATAAGTTTTTATTGTTGTTATTTTGAGATAAAAAAAAACAATAGCACCAGAAACAAAAAGTAAATAAACAGTAAACAAAAAACTTATTTATTCTCCCTTGCACTTTTGATCCTAAAGCAGTTTTTTCTTTCGCTTTTCAATTTGAACAAACTATAGATAATAGTGTGATTTTTATAGGTTTGTTACAGTGTTGTAAATGAAAAATAAAAGTAGAGAAATATGTTTTTCAAGCAAGAAAAACAACAGTTTTACTTCAAAGTTTGCCTTTTAGAATTGCAGAGAAAATTGGATTTAAAATAAAAAATTATGGCAAAAGTCTGTTCACTTTTTCTCTAAAAAAAGACAATATACCTTCATGTTTATCTCTTTAAAAGCTCACACACACAGAGCATTTAAAAAAAAATCTGTTTGAATGGTTTATAATAAACAAGGAAAAATTAAATACCAAACGAAGCACCACCATAGGGATTCTTAAGTGAAAAACAAAACAAAGTTTTCTTCTGTGCTGAATATTAAAAGTCACATTTTTTTTCATCTTCAATACATTTATTTGTATATTTTTTAAAAAAAAAAGAGAATATTGAGTTGTCATCAACAAGGCATAACAAATTGTGATGATGAACCATTGTCTATCAAATTAAGTTCAGAATTGTTGTCTTAGATATACACGCGCGTCGCTTATGATTAATCTTTATCATTATTATAATTTTTAAAAGAGGACAGTTGTTGAATAAAATTCTAATTATTGTTTCATTTATCACAGCTGCCAGTCATTTTAAAAGAAAATCTACAATTTTTTCCAAGGATTTCATTATTATTCGACTACCAGCCAACTTAACATTTTAATAACTGACACTCTGCGTGAATTGTTGATGAGTAAAAAATGAGCATGAATATTATGCTATAATGAATGAAATATCGATACATGTTAACATCATTCAAATGATCAATTGCAACCAACTGTGAAACTGTTCACTTACAGATATATTTAGGTGTATTATTTTCACAAATGATGCGAAAAATTATGTATTAGAATCAAATCTCTTATGATTTCTAGGATTTCGAGAATGTGTGAAAAATAATTCACGCAATATTATGAATCTGAATAAATGTCAACAAGTCATTTATAAAATTACATTATGAAAATTTTTGGTTTCATTCATGTGAAATATACAAACGTGGGATGATTACACACAAAATACACCACTCGAAGCCTTAATGTTGTCGTTGATGTTGTTGATGTCAAAAACATGCTTACTTTAATAAATAATAACTTTTCTTTCGTTCGTTATTTAAGACGGTTAAGGTCATATTATTATATTTTTTCTTATTTGTTCTCAATATTGTAACATTAACACAGAACCAGTATGTATTTTTTTCATCTTTTACATTGTTCATTTATTTAATATGTTTCTTGTTACCATCTTATGTGACATTAATGAGATATCTTCTATTTTCTTATCACAATTAAAAATAAGTGAAGGACATTGTTAACATTATTTTCATCGTAAAAAAATATTTCACACGTAATTAAATCAAAAACAATAAATTTCAGAAATCAGGTATATTATACATAGTGATTCAAGGTCAGTGAAGTATGAAAATTGTTTTTTTTTTTATCATGAGATAACTGATATGGAATGAATAAAAACAACAGAAATGAGACAAAAGAAAACGTCAATCGAAAATAAATGTATATGTATATAATTTTTTTTTTAATTTTCTTTTTTATATGAAAAAGACTGAATGACATATTCAATGCATGTAATTTTCACTAGAGTGTGCCTTTCTTTAAAAATGTGTCTTGTCGTTGAAGATGAAAATAATTGTTTATCGTTTTTTTTTTGTTTTGTTTCTGTCTTTTATGTTCACATCGCTTCAAATGATGTTCTTTATAAATTTCCTGTCATGCTGTTGGCATGATTGTCTTGTCATGTGCTGCACGTGTAGCGATAAATATTGTTACTGAACCATTTTTACATAATTTTAGAAAAAAAAGCAAAGTAATCAAACAATTTTTTATGCTTTGTAAGATAAAAGAATTATTCCGAAAACCGAACTAACTTTAGAAACCTGAATTGCTTTTATATATGACCTTGGCATTTTGTAATAAAAAATGGTTAATAATATTTTTAAGCATTTCATCCAAAGCTTTGAAAATATATAAAATATCGCAAAATTATGCGAGAATATATAATAATGTTATTTTCCCACATTAGAGAATAAATTTAGTGGAAATAATGAAGTTTAGGTGGTAACATGTGCAAAAGCATTGTTGTTTTAAGTTTTTCTTTTTCAAATATATTTTGGGTTGAATTTCAATTTTATTCAATTTATTTTTCAGCTGAGATTTTTGTGTGAGTGTTCTCAAAAGTATTTTTATGTATAAGTTACACTAACAATTTTCTATTTTCCATTAATTTGTCTTTTGTTTATAACACTAATAAACCGTAATTGCTTCTCAATTTTAATTTAAAAATTAAAATTCAATTTTGTAATTTTTTTTGTAATAAAATGAATGGAACCACCGTTTTTTGTCTCATATTTAGGTGCCAATTAAAAAGTACGTCATGGTGAGCTCCATGGTGATTCTTCTTTTGTATATAATTATTTTTCATATTTCATTTCATTTTTTTGTTCTTTATCCCTCGTGACAACCATAATTTTAATTGTATTTTATGACTTAAGAGTAACTGGTGGTTAAGTATGTAACAAACTCACTCTCAATGAAAAATCAGTGGGAACTAGGTAGGACTGTGTCTCAATTCCAAAAATTTTTTTAAACAATTGAGAAAAGTACTAGGCGTTCTTCTGTTTATTGGAATCAACTATTTTGCTGGTTTCTATGTAACATCATTGTTATTTGTATTATCAAAAAACAATTTAGCCAAATAATAGATGAAACATGACTGACAAAAAAACCAAATATCCATTTTGTCCAAATGATATAAAAATTATTCGGTCATTGTACTACAATACAAAATCTTTATATATAATAAAAAAATATTACAAAAGCAATAGAATAATATTTTTCTCATAGTATGGAAACTTTATGTACATTTATATTAGATTTGGTTGGAAACACGTCATAAATAAATAAACCATAATTTTTTACATTGAATCAAGGGGTCATTGAATGATTGTTCTTTTTTCTACAAGTTTTTCTTTAAAGATTCAATTCTGTGAAAATTGATAAAAAATGTGTTTGTATTAATAAAAAAGTGATGAACATTATCGTAAACAATATACATGAGCGCAATTTAAATATTTGATGATGTTCAATATTTTAACTGTACTGTATTAAATTATGTTTTTTTTTTGTATAAAATTTTGCATTTAAGCCTACACATTTGGCACACAAGAACGTGCAGACGACTACGTTTAATTAAATTATATTTTAACAAAGAATAAATCTGCTTGGATTTATTTGAATAGGTTAAAGTCAGATTAATAATTTAAGAATTATATTCAATATTTTAAATAAAAGTTTTTTAACTCCAAAAATAAACAAACTAACTAATCCTAATAACAAATATACAATAAAAATAAAAAAAAAATACAAAAGTAAATTCTTAGTACTCTGTATCAATAATAAATTGGTTTTGTTTTTTTTTTTCTTTCTCTGTTTAAATAATCAACAATGTCTATTCTTTATTTTAATTAAATTCTATCTTGGGGCGCAAAATGTTTTGTTAGATATTTACTTATTATTTGTTTATATGTTTATTTTCTCTCATCAAGATTAAACAGAATTTATTTATATAAAATGTTTTAAAAATGTTATAAAAAATATTTTTTTTTCATCCCTTTCTAGTTCAGGTTTAATTCTTTCAAAATAACAATATATTTAATTATATGTATACAAAATTTCTTTCAAAGTGACTTGTAAACAAAATTTATTTATATTACAAGTGAAATTTAAACAAGCTTTAAAAAATAAACGACAATAATTAATTAAAATATAATGAAATTAACTCAAAACTTTGTTATATAAAATTAATTCAATAGCAAAATATTGAAAATTTTGTAAAAAGTTTATCGAACGAGTCGAAGGAGAAATGTTTGTTTATTTCTCAAAATTTGACATTATTTTTATTAATATTTAATAGAATAAAATTTTGTAAGAATAGTGAAATTAAATTATTTTGTTACTGATCGATCTGATGAGGGGTCAACTCATTTCCTTCAATTTTTTTTATTCATGATCATGTGACTGTGAAAATGTCTAAGAATTTAATCGTTTCACCAAAAATATTTCAAACTCAAGAGTATCTAACTTAAAATATAATATTAAAGGTATATGAAAAGGTTGTTCCGGGATATCCGTCTTAATGCTCGTTATTCTTTTATTTTATTATCTTAATACCAATGACACCTTCACTTCATTGCCGTTTCTTTTATTGCCTGAAATCCTTTACACTTTATACATGTATAAGTTAAATCTATAAAAATAACAAAGAAAAATATTCTGAAAACTTTTAAAATGCAAAGTCAAGACTTAAACTATGATAAACATTTGTTGAAGAAAATGGATTCCGTCAGAAAATGATGTATTATGTTAAAATATGCTAAGTGATATAAAAAGGAGAATTTTAAAGGTGGGAAAGAGGAATAAATTTATAGTATAGTAATTCTGCATTTTATCACAAGTCTTAGGATATAAAATAAAGTGATATAAAAAGTCTTTGCATATAATATTTATAATAAGCATTAAGATGAATACAGAAGCATTCAAATTTGAACATAAAAATGAATCAGTGATCACAATTAAAATAATATAATACAATTAACAGTTTCTAGAAAAATTATGTCATTTATCTCAACGGCCTCAACAGCTCTGTAGAGCGAAATAGCGCTCAGATTAATTTGGTTCAAGGACTCAAAGAGACCCTAGTAAGATCTTTTAATTTTTAAATCTATTTAATTTTATTGGTATACAAAGTTTTTGAATTTAAAAAAAATATGTTAAAACATCAAAAACAAAACAAAATTCAAAATTTAACGAATTCCGCATTAAATTATCCAAGCACTATTCCAAGTTGACACAACTTTGGAAATAACGTTTCAAAACCAGAGACATGTTTACATTTCATTTTTATTTCTATTCTTTACCCCATTTTACATTTCATGTATAATTTTTATTATAATATAATATTTCTACACTTATAATGGTTTTTTGCTTAAAAAAAATAAAAATAAATAAACGGACACATGATATCCTGAAATAAAAATAATTTTTTAGAATTTTACTCTTTCACTTAGTGTTAACATGTGTGAGAAAATCATATCAAATTCTATTATTTTTTGCTTCTTTCTTTTGTTTATACTCTATTAAAAATTATTCATTCTATTATTTTATAGAGCAAACAATATAATAATAAAAAAAATGAAACGTGATATGTTTAAAAGTTTGCAATACATGCAACAGTAAGAGAAATATAAAATAAAATAACCGTGGTTTAACAATTTTAGACATGAATGTTGAATATTTGATTTGTGATATCCAATGCATCTCTGTATTTCATTTCTTTTTATATGAATACGTCAAAATATGCTGAGAAAATGCTTTAGACATTTTTGTCATCTTTTCATTTTTGATATGAATAAAATATTTATAAAATAAAATTTGTGTCAAAAATCTGTTAAGGCAAAATATCGAAGAAACTTATGGAATACTTTAAACCTAAAATGTAGCAATTTTGCATGTGGGATGATTTTGAAAAATAAATTCAGTATATAATTTCATACCAAACCTCATAAACGACCTTAACTGTTTAAATTAAAGTACTTTTAAAGTAATAAGTATGAAAAGTAACGATTATCGTTGCCATTAAAGCAAACAATGTTTTACGATGTTAATGGAGACTTTTATTGGAATTAGAAACCAAATTAGAAAAAAAAATGTCCATGTTTAAGAAATAAATAAATTTAATTATGTTTTTTTATGAATCAACCATAATTTTTTTTTTAACCTCCAATAAACGGTAATGTTTTCATAATATAAAAAAAAAAATATAAAAAAAATCATAAAAAGTGTGCCTTGTCCTCAAGAAGTTATATAA
>LN483931.1:0-34065 GCA_900002565.1 Culicoides sonorensis | reverse complement strand
GGCTGTAGCGACGTTTTACTTGACTTCCATTTTTAGATGTGACTTAATATAAAAGTATTATAATAAGAGAATTCATGTGTATGGAAAAAAAAATTTTTTTCAAGTTCGTCCTAGGTCTTTGGTGTCTTCAGCAAAGTTGTAGCTTATTTTAAGAGGATTTTAGTGATATAATTTTTTTTTTGATTTTCCGGGAAATTTGTGGAAATTTTTTGATTTTTGTTGAAAAACCGGTATTTTAAACCAAAAGTTGTTCGGCAACTCTATTTTTTTATATGAAAATCAAAAATTCTAATGATGAGGCTACCTCGGCCGGTAAAAATAAGCTAAAGTTTCAGAAGAAACCATGGGTCTGCGATAGTCCAGAAAGGCTGTAGCGGCACTTTCGCACACTCACACTTTTTAGATTTGAATAAATATAAAAGTATTATAAAAAATATCAGGAAAATCGATTCTCAGAAAAAATTAAATTAGATTTTTTGTGTTGGTTGTTTCGCATTAATTTTTTTAGACTAACATGACATTTTTTTTTTTATTATTTTCATTTATTATATTTTTGTACCTTAAAAAGGTACAAATCCTTAACCTGACACATATTTGCTTTTATCCTTATTTTGCTACGTAAAATAACCCGCAATGAGGCAAAAAAATCTTTTTTATCATACTTCTCTATGAATAAGAAAACGCTGAATTAAATTTTGAAAATGTATGTTGAATGTGATGCGAGTTCATGAAATTAATTAATAATGTTATTATGTGTTAGAATAAAAAAAAGTCAAGTAATTACATCACATTATTTTTACTGTATTTTTTGTACGTTACTGGATAAAGAAAGGGAAAAAAAACACCATCATCACATGGATATTCATTAAAAATGTATAAATGAAGACCTTAAAATATTTCATATGGCAGAATTTCACATGATTGTCATTTTGATGAGCTATTTGGCATTCATTATTTACACATTTTACTCACAAAATAGAATGATGCAAAAAAAAATAAATTATATATCCTCTTCAAATGTGTGAGTAAACACTCATTTTTATAAGTAAACCTTTCAAGTCCCATTTGGGATTTAATTTCATCATCTGATGTGTACAAAATTGGAATGAGAAATATGGGATGATATGGAATGAAAGTATGTTAAATGAGCTGAAAACATTATAAAATCTATATATGTCGCTTTATGTTTGTTGAAATGTTCCTGAAATGAGACATGATGATGAAATTAGCATTAGTATGGCAATTAATTTTATTATTGCTTTTACTTGTTTTATTTACTTCAGCGTACCCTGAAACGATGAACGAAAATTCTAACTGAATTACATTTTTTTCATATTCTTTATTTTCACTGCTTGGTTTTACAAAAGGGTTAGGAAAAATTACTAATTTTTGATTTAAAACCATTATATTAGTGTTATTGTATCATACAAACCAATTTAAAATTCAAAACCCTAAATAAATGTTAATGCTTTTGAATTTAGTTCTAAATAAAACCAATAATAGGCTTACAGACAAATTTCATTGAAGTGTTAGTGATTTAAAATGTTTTATTCAAGTATTTTGAATTTGCGTTCAAGTACAACTCAGTCTTCAGTAAAGAGTGTTGATTTATGGTTTTTGTAAAATTTTCATCCTGTTTTAATTTTTCACGTGAACCTACATATGTTTGAAAAGATTATTATTCTCTATTAAAATTGATATTAAGGTGAAAATAAGTACCTATGTCATCCATGTCAATTATTCACATTCACTCTCTTTATATTATATAACCATTAAATTAAAAGCAAAGTCATGCTTTTTCATTTTCATTATATAAATTTCACACACACACACACACACAAACACATAACCATCAAAATTAGTGTATCATCATGATGTTGTATTATTTTGCTTTATTTTACATTATTTTTCACATGAAATTACATGAGCTTTTAAAATGTATGTTAATATTCATTAATCAATTAATTGTATTATTATCATGTATTTGCTTGCCGATCTCTCGAAAAGGTATAATAAAATCATATATAACGATGTCGCATATCAGACTCGACATCATTATTCAACGTTTTTGTGTAATTTAATGAGATATGGAACATACAAAGAAATAAATGGTAAATTGGGAATTTAATTAAGTTCATCACAGAAAAGGGAAAATTTTCAAGAATATCATAATAATCTCTATTTTAAAAATCAACCAACCAGAGTTTCTAATAATAATCACTCAACTGTATATTTGGGTGTGTGTATATAATAAAATTAGTTCGAAAATACAAAGTATACCTATTTGATGTGAAGGTAGAAGAATACTTAAAATCAAACTTGAATCTTTAAAAGGGTTATGTATATTAAATTACATTTATACTTCAAGATTTCAAATCTTACTGAGTAATTTCGCGGTACTAAACATTAAATGGCAAATATAAGATTGAATTAATTTTAAGTTTTAAAGAAACTTGATTTACGGTAAAATTTATGACAAATTTAGGCTATACGTAAAAGTAACTATATTATGATTGATGTTGAGGTAAAGTTTCACTAAAAAAATAAAATTAAATCACGCTTGTTCTATTCGTTTAAGACATTTTAAAATGAAATTTAAACTAGTACCCAAATATGCAGGAAAAATGGACCTTTAAAACGTCTTGGAAATTTATTGACCCCTGAAAAACTGAATCGTATTGAAATATATATTAATTAAATTTATTCAAACAATTTATCCGTTAAATACAATAAAAAACACTACTTGTGACTAAAGTATCAATATAGACAAAAATAAATTCAACCTAGTTTTGCAAAAATAAAAATCAATATAAAGAAAAATGCAACGTGAATAAAACATATAATACTAAAAAATTCCTCTTTATTTACAGCACTTGTCCTATTCAGACAGTGCAATCGACTATGAATAAGAATGACATAAAATTAACACTTACCACATTGTCAAGGACAATTGAGATCATTTAATAATGTGTTTAATGTTTTTTCATAATCTTTGATTATGTTTATCAAACTAATAAATAATTTAGTTTTAAAAAAAATTCTAAAAGTTATATGTCATATATGGTAAATTTTTTGTAAGATTAGTGTTAAAGAAAATATAAACACAATGGAGACAAACCTTGAAGATGACAAGAAGTGGTATTGTGTTTTAAGACATGAATATTCGTCCGAAAGAAAGCAATTTGAATTGAGTAACCTTACAAGTAGTCACATGTGTATGAAAGTATTTTTTATCAGTTCATTTAACTAACTGAAAAGTTTCTATTTTAATATGAAAAAATAAGGTATTCTAGCCATTGAGCAGTTTAGAAAAGTGCATTTCGAAGGAACTAGATTTATTGGTTTATGTGTTAAGACTGACTTACCAATTACTTGGCTCATTTGTATATCATCTCATTTATGTATGCCATTTATGCTCCACCGCGGACCCAATGATCCTATTGTGTTCATACTGCTTCAGCCGAACCCTTCATGGTAAGCGCCTTTGATCTATAGTCTAAAGACGTGGGACCTACAATTTATACTGTCATCCGATCCAGTCGCACTCAGGTTTTATTTAGCGCCTCTAAAAATCCCAGGAGGATTTTTATGTATTCTAAGTAAAAGTTGGATTTTTACCAATCATACCAGGCACTTAACTAGCTTGGTCAACGAGCTCCCTTATATAGATTTATCATCATTAGATTTATTTTGTTCTTCCAAGCAGTCACCATCATTATCAAGCCGCAATCATCAAAATTTTATGTTTTTAATGTAAAAGGCGGAAAAAGGACATTTCCTTTTATTTTATTTTTTTGAGTATAACCAACAATAAAAGTAATAATTGGTTAAAATATGCATGCTAACAACCACTTATTATATGCTAATTATGATCCTCTGTTTAAAATTGAATAAATATTTTTAATAGTATCGCGAAACCACATCTAACCAAAATAATTTAAAGTTGTTCGTATATTTTACAGATATGTTTATGTCATTATTGTTTATTTTATTTTAATAAATGGTTTTGATACTGTTTGTTTGTTGAACAAATATTATTATTACTGCCTGTGGGGTAAATTGTTGGTTTAAATGTTAATTTTGTATTATTAAATTTGATTATTTGATGTATGTCATGTCAGGTCAATTTTACAAGGTTACAATTTTTATTAGAAATTTTTGAGAAGCAAACTGAGCATTAACCTCATCATTTATTTGTTATTCTTAAACTTTAAAATATAAAGCGTCAAAACATATTTTCGAAGAACATTTTAATTGTTTCAGCTTTTTAATTTTAAAAATCTATAAAATATATCATTAATAAAAATTTAATGCAGATTTAAAAAGTTCTCATGAAAAATGATAAATATAAATATACGACATGTTTCGTTAACATGAGAATAATTAAAAAATAAGATTGTTGACACAAAAAATAAACAAACAGTGTGATAATATTTAATATAAAAACAAACATGTATAAAAACCTTTACTTAGTGTTTCAGTTAAAGGATCCACTATTAAATAAACACAGTCATTATACTTTACCTTACATTCAAGTACTGTACACAAACATTCAATAATACCTTTCATAATGATGCCTAAGTGGCGGTATTTAACAGGCTTATAACTAGCAACATCCTCTTTTAACACTCCTACACATTAATTTCTGTTATACTGTCACATATATTTTAATCATAAATTTATTGACACTTTAATAACTAGGCTTCTTTTAAAAAATCGGAAGAAACAACAACACAAAAAAAAAGAACAAAGTTATTCTTCAATGTTTAACATTTATTTATTATTAATGTTGGAAAACATGGAATAAAAAATGTAAAGCAATTTTTATGATGAGTATTAACAAGCTTCAAATATTATGAATAAATGACGAAAATGAACGTCATATCAAGAGAAACCCTTTTTGTATTTGAATTATGTGTCAAAATTATAGTAAATTCTAAATCATTAATATTTAATGATGCACGTTTTGTGTCATCTTTATCACTATAATATTTCCTTTTTTTCGTTCAGAAGATGACATAAAAAGTCTCTTTTTATTATGTGACATTGGAATAGAATAAATTATTGCAAACAAAAAACATTAATTAATGTTATGTTTCCATGAAAAAGACAAAATTGCGTGCAAAAACAGAATGAATTAATAAAGATTGATGATACTTGATCTTTTTGACTTATTTTTATGTAAATAATTCATTTTATCATCCATTATTTTGTTGTTATTTTCCTGTCTATCTCTTGATTTTTGACTTAAAGATAAAAATTCAACAGTAAACATAAAATTTACCATGTCTACCCACGAAACAAGAGTAAATTATTTTAATGATAAAGGATCATAAAAGGATAAAAAAAACATGTATAACAAAAGCGATATCATTTGTATATCATCACATCATTATTTTTGGGTTGATTTTTCTTCCTAATTGATAGTCTGCTTCCTCTGAATACAATGAACAAATTTACGAAACAGTACTACTTTGTAAAAATATAAAAATAAAATCAAACGCAAATTTTTGACTTATTTTGATAATAAATATAAAAAGTTAAACCGGTGAAATATCATTTTTATATGATATTTCGGTGTTTTCATGTTATTTGTTTTATGATTATATTAATAAAAAAAAAAATTTGTCTCGATTTTGCCGTACAAAAATATTATGCTATGAATCAAAAATGTTAGTGTCAATGTAAAAATATTGATTTTTTTTTTAAATTAATATTTATTGAATAAAATTTTCAATAGAAAATCAAAGTAATCGATTTACTTTCATTCGAAGTTTGATTAGATTATTTTACAATAATATCGTAACTTTTTATTAAATAAATAATTTACAAGTCTTAAAATTTACATATAAAATAAACTGATAAATTAAATATTCACAAACGTTCTTATAAAACTTTGATGTAAAGAAGAATTGTAATTCTTGGAATTGTTTTCAATTTGCAAAGAAAATATTTTAGCAGATTTTTTTGTAAAATAATGTAAAACGGAAAAAAGTACAATATTTTCTTAAAATTAAATTAATCCTGAACATAATTTTCAACAATAAAATTTTTAATAGAAAAATCAACCAGTCGTCTCCATTATTCTCAAAATTTACAATGAAATAAAAATAAAAAAAAAATCTTGCAAAAACCTGACAAAATATTGAGACTACTAAATTAAATCAAGTGGAGTTTTCTTGAAATCTCACGTTTAACATTCAAAATGTTAACTAATGTTATTATAAGAAGAATAATAATTGTAATAATATTACTAAATTGCATAAAATACAATGATAATATTTTGTATGAAAATAATAAGAAGAATATATGAGGTCTTATTAAAACACAAAATAAACTGAAACTTACGATTTTCGTTAAATTTATGTTATAATAACTTTAATTTTGAAAATATATTTGAATTAGCCAATTTTTTTGATGCAAAATATCCAATTTTTCATTTTAATAAAATTTTAAAATTATAAACTTGACACAAGTCGTAAAATATTGTCAAGAGCTGTTAAGCATGTGTGTTACACAAATGAGTAAAGATAAATTGTATAAACTTATCAAAAGTTTTTATTTCACATTAACCCAAAGAAAAAAAATATTTTAAACTTATTCTGACTTATAAAAATACTCAGTCATAATCCAATCATATTTATGATACGAGAAATGTTGTCACATGAATTGTAAAGTAGTGGTTTTGCATATTTGAAAAATGATGTTAACATACTTGTTATATATTGTCTAAAATGCATGATAAGTTATATGACTTGAATTTAAAAGCATCATAAGCTTTAACTCGATTTTTAAGTGAATTTTATGAAGTAAAATGCACTATTGTAGAGAAACGAAGAACATGCATTTATTAAACTCATTAATTTTAGAAACCTAAAATGAAAAAAACTAATTTTTAGAAACGATCATCATATTCTGTTATTTTTAAATAACTAGATCAGCAGATAAAAGTTTGACAATCCATGCAAACATACAAGATTTTTGACATTTCCGTATGTGAATTCACACAAAATGAACTGTCAAGTTTTACCTGCTTTCCCCGTAAATTTTTCATTTACTTATTTCCAAATTTTTTTTTTAATTTCATCAAAACCGAATCGTTAGGACTTTTTCAAAAGCGTTGAGACATTCTATTTCCAAATACATTGTAATTTGTAATAGGCACCAAACAAAAAACATGAGCAATCAACTTTACTTAAGTTTACATTGTTATATCTAATACAGTCAAGTCTCCATTTAGTGAAAATACAATTTGTATGTAAATACAACCAGTATATATAGAAACTGTAGATCTATTGACTGACTTTTCACTTTTATTTTTCACTATGGAGACATGACAGTGCTGTATTAGATTAATATTTTATTCATTTTAGAAAATATTTTCTTTTCAAAAACAATGATTCAGTTTACAATGTCTCATATATAAACAAAAAGTTCTCTAAACAAGTATTAACTATAATAAAAAACAATAGTAGTCAGAGTAAAAGCACTTTGCACTGAAGTAATTTATTGTTTGGCTTACTTAATATATACTAGAGTCATCTTACACAATACCACAAGTAAGAAAAACATACCAGTATCGAAAATCCACATAAAATTCATGTGAAATTTCTACTAGAACAATCCTGTTTTATTCACTAAACTAATACAATGTTGTGTTTCAAGTGCAATCTTCAGAAGAAATAACTTTATATTATATTTGATTGCAATCACAATTTCAATTTACTTTTGTAATTAAAAGGAAAACGATACGAATCTTTATTGTACGTCTCGCCTTCATGGTATTACATGTTTTTTTCATTTTCAATGCTTGATTGTGATTCAGCATATTTTTGTGATTAAAGGAGTTTGGGCCAAGTATGAAATATCAAGTTCATAGTTATTGTTACACTTGATGAGTTGTGTTTTCGTATTTTAGTTCATTAAGTATTGAATAAATTTTATTAGATTATGTGACAACACTTCATTTAAAAATCGTGGTTGTAGTTCTCTAAGGACTTAGTTTTATGTGAAAGACGTTGTAAGTTTTTATAACATTATCAATATTTAAACATAAAAAAATATGTACTCACCTTCATTATTTTAAACTCATGACAATAATCCCATAAAATAATATCTATATTATTGACAATGAACATTATAACACTGATTGAGCTTTAGAAGATATAATCATAATAAGAACGTTAACATCCAATAACTTTGTATGAACTTGCATCATTCAATAAATCGATTAAGTACGTTAAATATATGAATATTTATTCATTTTCATGTATAATTTTTTTCCATATGTACCTATCGATAAGACTGTAGGACTGTGGATTTCATCATTTATTCAGTTGTTTTACTGTAAAATCTCTCATACGTTTGAAGCCAAAGTGGAAAGTTATGTTATGTGTTTATTAAGGATAAAATTTTAAACTTATTTTTGTTTTAATATAGAAGTGCATTCACTTAATCAGGTAGAACTAATTTCCTTTTGAATTCTGCAGTAGTGTTTATAATTAAATTAAATGAAATGAATAGGGCTGGTGATAAGAGCCGTAACTCGTTTAAAGAAAATTTTATTTAAAATAGATTTTCATTTACTATCAATTTCAATATATATATATTTTTTTTTTATATTTTCAATATTTCGAAAGATAAATTCTTCATTGTAACGTAAATAATTACAAAAAATAAGAGATTGTTAGACATAACATGAAATATAACAATAATAGCTTGGGGTAAGATGAAACGACAAAAAGAATGTCTCATTTATTTTTAACCTTTAATGAATGTAATAAGAAAAATGGATTCTAAGGAGCATTTTGTTTGTCTTTCTGAATTGAGAATTTTCAAAATATGACGATATGGTAATATTTGTACTTTTAATACCTGAAATGACTACTTTTGATAAGCATGTTTAGTTAATAATCATTGGCAGAATTTTTGAAAATTTATTTCAAATGTAAATGATGCTTCATAATCATAAATAAACCATAAATCGAAAAATTATAAATGAAACTTGCCATTTTAGACGTGCATGTAACTGAAATTTTAATAGGAATTTTTCACTCCAGTGATATTTTTTATTTTTTATTTTACTGTTTTAGAAACGCATTGTTATAATATTAAGATTTTATTGATAAAATTTTATTCTCAATACGTTAGTCAATATTAGTTTAACCTGCTTTCAACATAAAAAAGAGAAACGAATTGTTATTTGACAAGAACTTTGTTTTAAATTTTATTGTTTTCTAGTTTTTTTTTATATAATACGTTATTTTCACAATACACTCTAAATTGAAAACGGTCCACAGTCAACCTGCAGTATATGCCGAGATTACAACACTCGTTATTTTTTAAGTCACTTTGAAATGCACTTAAAAAATTAATTTGAAAGTTCATCGAGTTCTACAAACGTTTTCATCTTACACTGTATATAATTGTGTTATCCTTTTTATATAAATATATAAATGTATATATCTGAAACACGTTTTCTGTGTATGTCATCATTCTCTACATTAACATATTTCTATGAGTATACGTGCGTGTATAATTGAAATTGGGTAAAACAATCAAATACAATTATCGATTTCATTAATAAAATAGAAAGACAATATCTGTTCAAAGGCAAAAATATTTTGCATCAAATAGTGTTTGTACAGCCAAAGCATGTCAGACGAATAAAACACATATGTACGATAAATAAATACAGGTCAATTTTATGCAAACACATACATGTGGCAAAATTCGGAAGCAAGAATTTTGATATAAATAAATGAAGTTTTTTTTGGTTCAATATAAAAATAATTAAAATCATTTCTGTATTAGACGTTCTAGATATTAATATCCTAGAAAAAATATATATATATATAATTTGGCATCCTTTTGATATTTGAACAGCATACAAAGAAAAGGCAAGATAATTATTATCGACACGTGTGCATTTGTTTTACATTGACCAATATAATATAAAACAAAACATAAGAGATAATATGATAACAAATCAATTAGCAATAATCCCTTATCACAGGAAATGTTTCATCCCCACTTTTATAGATCGGAAATGAATATGATTGGAAATGAAAATGGATTGGAGCAGGTATTATTATCCGCTTTTACGTTTGATTTTATACCAAGCAATCTCATTTAATGAACATGTATTCAAATCCTCTTTTATCTTGTCTTACATAAATGAGAAGTCTATTTTTGAATGGACAATAGAATAAAATATATCAATTTATAATGAATACCAATTCATCCTGTTTTAGATAGTTATGAATTGAAATGAACAAAAGCAAAATCGGATACAAAGCATTTTACTAATTATATTTTATTATTAACATAATTCAAATACAAAAGCTTTGCTTGTTTAAAATTTATATTCAATTTAATTCAGCACATATTGATTTGAATCAAATAAATTTATACTTTTTTTAATGGATTAAAACGAAAACCACAGTTATTGTAATGAAGAGCAAACTTTGTAATTAAGGGGAAAAAATTAAATTTTATTTTTCATGCAAAGAACATTCTTCTATTATATTCAATTGTGCTTTAAAGCATAAAAACAACTTTGCGAGTACTGGTGAAACCTCTCTAATTTTACACCTCTATACTTGCAAAACCTCTATAATTAATACATGTTTGGATCAGATTTGTATGAAAACTTCTCTCTATACTTGCACACCCTCTTTATTTGCTACAATTTTTTGGTCCCTTGAGACGTGCAATTATAGAGGTTTAACCTGTATTTGCATATTCTTTTACAAGTAGGAAGACAAAATAAACCTTTTTTTAATTTAATATCTACCTTACACCCAAATTATTATTCCTTTTGTAAACAAATTACGAGACAGTATCAGAGAACATACATTAATTCATTCAATGTTGTAAATCGACCCAAATTTATTAAGTATATGTTTGTTTGGTTTGTTAAAATTTATGGAAAAATTTATTAGAAAAGTTCGGAAATAGCCTAATTCACTCAACGCGAATACTTTTGTATTCTAGACACATAAATTATTGGAGTATTTTATTTGAATATAAATTTAACGTAGGTAGCATTAAAGAGAGAATGAATACTTGGTATTTGTTTTGAAAAGTTGAATTTTTCAAAATATATAACACATGTTTTTGGTTTGTGATAGTGTTTGTATATGAAGAAGGCTACTAAACTTTAAAGGTACATATAGAAAAGTTTTTAAATAAGATTATGTGAATACAAAATACAAATAATTTCAAATAAGGAAAATGAAAATGATAGTTTCTTGTTAAATTAAAATAGGTTTTGGAATTTAAATGCGATAGCGTAAAGAAAAGTATTTTATTTAGTGAAGGATTGTTGATCCCTCTCATAACTAATAAGGGTTTTAGATAAGGATATTATTTTTTTTTTCTTTTAAAAGATAAATAAAATTATATTTCTTTGGCAACCATATGGTTCTTAGAAATCTATTTAAACATAAACTAAGATAAATATCAAATAAGGAAAATTTAGAAATTCCATACTTCAGTGGATTTTACAAGAGTTAAATTTAATTTACTGTTAACAGAAACCCAGTTCTTATACATTCCACTGCAGTACTTTAATAAGAACGATTCAAACGAATCAATTTTAAAACTGTATATTTTCTTATTTTCACTTAACAATTAATTATGTCGTTTTTTTGACCATTTTCTGGCTCTGAAGGCTCTTATTTATTTTTTATTTTAAAAAATAATTTTAGCCAGTCATTAATGGTAATAAGAAAATATTGGTAATTGTTTTAAAACGATGGTCATTCTATGATCCGCTGGATGACGGTGCACAAAATAATAACAGGAAAAACTCATCAATTTCAACCGATAACATAAAATAATAACATAACATAAAAAACATTTATTTTTATAAATCAAAAAATACAACACAATGTAATATTAAAAATTGAATATTAAGGGTAAACTGCTTGTTTAAGTGCATTTAAAAATAATTCTGGTAATAATTTTATTCTATTTTCTACTTTTACAAATTTTATGAAAAAAATTAATTAATTTGCTGATTAGCATTCTTTTAAGCTGATTTTATATTTTTTATATTTTTCTGAAGAAATCACATCTGATTGAAACAAAAAAAAAACAAACAAGATAATGATGAAATTTACATGAAAACAAAAAGACAAGATAAATTTGATGACGATTCCCGTTAAATTCTTACCTCTCATTTTTTATACAAAATTCTGACCGAAAATTCCCAATAGAGTATTACTTCTTGTGAAAATTTTACAATATTATTACATTCAGTAAAGGTATTCAAAAATGAATTTTATCATTTTTAAGGTATCATAAAAATAAATTATTAATAATAAAAAGCATATAATTTGCGTAACTGAATCAACAGGACAATAACATGATATTATCTTGTCCGTTTTTTTATGATTTCTCCAACAATGTAATCAAATATATTGTGATACACGCGCATAAAACACAATGAAAAAAAATAACTGTGTGTTTTTTGTATATTTTTTAATATTTTGATTTGAAATTAAAGATCGAGTATTCCATTTGATTTTGAATTTAATTCAATTTTCTCTTTACGCAAGTAAGAATGTTCAATGTTAAATGGAAAAAATGTTTTATGATTTCACTATAATATTTTTCTTATATGTGAATCAATGACTTAGAATGGAACGTGATGTTATGAGACGTTAATATATTTTATATGGGGCAATTTATTTTTATTATTTTTAATATATGGATCTTATGAAAAATAACTTGATTTTAAATTAATGAAAATATCTCCGTTTTGTTTGTCTCTTCTTTCTCTCAATAATGCAAGTCTAGCAAATATTTCGTGGTATTATTTCCATGCACAACGCAATTCCTGATAAATTAAATTGATAACAAAATTTAAGACGGATTTTGGGTATCTATCTTTGAAAAAACGAAAATTCTACTTCAATGCTTTTACCTTCTTTTAATGGAAACGCCAACGACAAACAAATTTTTTTTTGTCATCATCTGTTACATTTTTCTTAATACCATTTGTTCTTATGTGTTTTTGCCACTTTTAAGGACAATCGGCACTGATTTCATTTTATGCAATAAAAATAACTGCCAATTTGTAACCTACTCTTTTCCACGAATAAAAAAAGTTTCCCGCATGTTTTATCAGGATAAAAACACAAGTGAAATTTATAAAATGATAACGAGGTTGTTACATCTATTGTGTAAAAATGAAATGTAGGCGCTTTTATGATTATAATAATCTTTAGTTCAGTTGTTGGTAATTTGTAAAATTACGATTTTTAATAGAAAATAGTTTTCGTTTGAAATTTATTATTCTACATTGTAAAATACTGAATGATTTTTAAAATTATAATCATTTACTTTGTTCTCCTTTCTCAAATGGCTCCAAAGTCAAAACAAAAAAAAAATCATATAAAGTGAACTCATGACGCAAAAATTGTTATCAATAGTTTCACTAATCAAAACGATTTTATGAGTAAGTGTTTATGCCAAGAAGCAAAGCGAAAAGCAAATGAATGATAATCGTTTTCGTAAATTTGGTAAAATAAGTGTTATAACAGAAAAAAAAACAATTTATGAATTGGATTCGTAATATATTACG
This sequence comes from Culicoides sonorensis, assembly GCA_900002565.1. Taxonomy (NCBI): domain Eukaryota; kingdom Metazoa; phylum Arthropoda; class Insecta; order Diptera; family Ceratopogonidae; genus Culicoides; species Culicoides sonorensis. The sequence continues at coordinate 20,474 of LN483931.1, read as the reverse complement.
TAAAAATGAGAAAAACTATAATATTTATATAGAAACAATTTATTTACCTTATTTAAGATAAAATTATATCATGGATGAAGCATAATAGTTTCAGAAAATTTAATTTCACTGTAATCCCACACACTTTTCAAACAAAAATTTTCATGATAATAAATGATCGATTTTGTTTTATTTTCTCCATACTTTTATTATCACATATAGAAATAAAAAATTCAGTAAAAAAGTTTTATTCAGTTTATCTCATAATGCCATGAGAAAATAAACAAAACTTGCATTGACATCATTTTTTTTTACGTAAACTCAATACGTAAACAAAAAATAATATTACCATGTATTTAATTCAAGAACTTTCTCTCCAGGTGTTCACACACAATAAATAAGAATAAGTATTTTGATTGTCATTGAAACATGTAACATTTCATATGTTTACACAAATTCTTATATTGCGTCAAACAAATCTTTCTTTATTTGCATGAAACCTTCTTGAGTTTTATGGTTAAAAATGGAATCATTACTTAAGTTGTTGTGAAGAGTCAGTCTGAAATTTGTAGTAGTATTCTTTTGCATGTCAATCCTAATTTTTCTGTTTAAATTGTACTGAGTGACATAAATATAATTTAAATTTCTCAAACACGTTATAGAAGTGAAACTTAAACACTTCAAAAAAAATACTCTCCATGAAAATATATGTGTGAACATAAACAAGAAATGTACAAAAACCATTTTAAGCCTCTTGATTGAAGAGCTTTATTTTCATTATTTTTGTTGCAAAAAGTTTTGTGGTGTTTAACATGTTTTGTGTATTAACTCGAAACAATTGTAGTAAAAGATTTAGGTGATACTTATTTTGGATTAAGGTTACAGTTGTTAAAAGAAAAGACTTTCTTAAAATATAAAAACAAAAATCAGACTATTATTTACTTTTTGTAAGCATGATCGAATTCTTATCACTGAAATTATGGTGGGATATTTTTGAATGTTTTTATGTTATCGTGAATGGAAAAGTACAAAATTGTGTCGTGTTTTGATGTGCTTTTATTTTTACTTCCTGTCTTGAATTAATAACGATTTTTCTTTGTAATTGACTATTTCGATTTACTGTTTAAGATAATTGTGAAGAACTTTCAATGGAACAAAAATAATTTAGGGCTTGTTTGATTGTTAAATGTCGTAACAATTTTGATGATAGTATTTTAAATTCAAATGTGAACTATTTTTCTTAAATTTTCTTTTCAGCGTCAAAATAAAGCAATAGTAGTGCTTATATTGAAATGGGTCAAAGACCTTGTTATAAAAATATTGTCACTCAAAATATTAGTAAGAACAAGAGAAGTAAGAAACCACAAAAAGAAACAACCAGTTGCAGTGGCTACACTACTGTGTAGCCCCACTGAAGATCTAAGGCCATCGCCATTGCGGAGGAAGGCCTTTCACAACAGTCCCGCCTCAGCAATATGTACCGTACCTTACGCACATTTACTAGGTCACGGACACCCACTGGGGCTGAGATGAAAACACAAAGTAGTTTAGAGGTGCCTAAACAGGTACGATCTGCGTCATTTGATGAAATTAAGTTGGAGGCTCAAAAAGCGGCTGCAGCATTACTAGCACAACAAAATTCAACCGATAATGCTGGAAGTTTGCTTCAAGTTCCACAGTCAGGCAATAATCATGGACAAAGATCTCATAGTTTTGATTCGGCAGCAACTGGTGGAGACGACTCTACAAATTCATTTCTCGATGTGCCACGAAGATTTCAACGACGACGAAGTAATTCAAAAACACCACCACTTTGTATTCACTGTCAATATCTAGAAGAATACAAAAAGAAAACAGGTGTCACAGAGCGAGTATTCTTTGATCAAGCTGAAGTTAAAAGTTATGAATCAACACCTACTACAAGTGATGACGAATTTGACGATACTGATAGCAGTGCTGGAGCATCCAATGAAAAATTGTATGCAAATCAAAATTCATTAATGCCTCCACCATCGCCACATCACGGTATTGTGTTTACTTTATCAGCTGAAATTGCAGAACCACAAGAATATCTGTATCCGCCATGTTTACCAGTTGAGCCTCCTCCATTGACACCAACAAGTCCTGGCTCACCACAATTTTTTCCGACATCACCAACAATTGAACTACCACCAGGTTGTGAAGACTTACCAAATCGCCAAAGACGGCGTTCAATTTCACGACAAGAAGCAATTTTTGTCGAGCCAACGGGTAATTCACTTGAAAACGTTTCAGCATCTGAAAAATCTGATGCCATTGATAATTTGGATAAAGTTCATAGTGACCCAGCTGTTGATTGTGTTGTGAATGAAATATTTTTGGCTGTACCTGACCTGAAACGAGATCGTGCTGCATCCGTGGACTCTTGTTTCTCGAAAGTTTCACAAGCAAAAACAGAAGAATTGAAAGCACCCGAAGATGGATGTCTTACACTAACAGTTCCAAGTGGTGCTCTTAGGTCTCGCTCGGTTGATATTGTTCTACCAACTGAACAACAAGCAAGATACAAAGCCTTAGCACTAGCACAAGCTCCAATAACACTTAGGTAAGGTTTTCAATAAAATTTATGCATGATTCGTTAGTTTTTATTCATTTTGGGTTAAAATATCGATGATTAACATACAGAATCGGAATAAAAGAAAAGAAAACATCGATTTAATTTTCTTGCTAAAGTGCCAGTCATTTCTCATTATATTACTTCATCAACCAAAAAGCACAATAGAAATTTACTTATCTTATTTCAAACCTTAAATTACAAAAAACCAGCAAAAATAAAAACTTTGTATTATTTTTACACCTTCATCAAGCTTTTTTTTACATTTTGTTTTGTGCTTCATTACTTTGTTTTATTGTGTGAAAAGGGTCTTCATTTGAGTTGACGTGCAAATGTCTAAATAAATAATGTTCAACTAACTGCTATTTTCTTAGAAACATTATATTTTTATTTTCATATACGAATCCAAAACACAGTTAATATGTAATCAAAATATTCAATTCTTATTTGTGGAAAATAAATATTTATGTAGATAAAATTTCTTTATGTCAAAAAATAAACCTCTTATTTATGAATGAAGGAAATTCAGTTTTTTTTTCTCAATGCTAATGGCACAAGTTTTTTCAACTTTACAAACATGTCAATGTAAATTTATCCTTCATTTATAGAAGATTTTTCCTTTTACAAAACATACATTTTGTAAATTGCAATATTGATGAAAGTAACCGTGTATGGCACTAACATAAACAGAAATGGTTGTTTATGTATTTTTAAAGTAGAAAAAGTATCTTCTTATGATAAAGAAAATGAATATGTATAAAAGATAGAAAAAGTCAATAACCAGATTTTATTTTTTATTTTCATTAAAATTACAATAAGTTTCACATGATTGGTTTTTAAGCAAAATTTAAACCTAAATATTATTCAATTTACTGATCAAACTTTTTACGATCCATAAATTTCAATTTCTTGTTATAATTTTCCGAAATATTTTTTTAAATATAAAAGTAAGGTTAATAATATTGTTGAACATCTTTTCATATCTAATATTGTTTTTTTTGGTCAATTTTAAAGAACCAGACGTCTCCATAATTTTTTATTTTATTTACCCAAAAGTTTACAAACATATTTTGCTCTTAAATTCGATAGACCATTTTCCGAGTGATCACGTACCGAAATAACTATAAGCTTTTAGTTAAAAATACTTCACAAAAAAAGTGCTATACACTGTAAGTCGGTTTCAGACCCCGCATAATCTGCATCGACTATAAGAGAGTCCATAATATTCGAAATTTTTATCCAAATTAATAGAAAATGCGTTGATTTATCAAACATTTTGTAAGGGTCAATAAAAGATCTCTGTCTACAGACCAAGTCAATTTATAATGCGGGGCGTTTTCAACTTAGAGTGTATGCAGATGAGTAATTGCTTGTATTTTTTCAAACAATACAATAAGTGAACTAAAAGATTTGAACAGGTGTCATCCGTGTACCAAAGTCCTAGAATGTTATTAACTTATTATGAAAAATTCTATCAAAATTTAATCTTACAATTAATGAGGCAGTAAAAATATATCCTTTTAAACACATATTTAATTATATAAGGTTTAAAAAATATCCAAAGTTATATTATACATAAAAAAAACTAAAAGTTTCCCTTTTTTGATTTCACTATAACAATCTTGACTAATCTGACAGTTTTTCTGACACATTTCGGCCAAGATAATCAAAACTAACGTTTGAAATATCTTTTAAGGGCAACAAAAATTTTACAGGAGGCCGGATGTTGAGATTACGTCACGTAATTGTCTAACACTCTTATCTGTCATGTTTGTGTGTTTAAGTTTTATCTCCATACCTGTATAAAGAAATAGTGACTCGAAAAAGTTGTTTGTGTATTATATTATGATTTATTGTACGGTATGAGATTTATTATAATTTACAGTATTTGATATAATTTCTTGAAAATAGAGAGTTGTATGAAAAATTAGTTGAACATTTTTAAGACAAAATTTATTTATTTGAACATCAACATTTTCCTGTAATTGAACAATTCTGTCTTAATTTATTCAAAACTGTTATAAACATGCCATTTGCAATAGAATGATGAAACTTATATAAATCAATTTCAGATGAAATATTAACTAACTAAATGCAGTGAATATCTTGTGCTTGATTGAACACAAATTCAAAATTGCTTGGGGAAATGAAACATATCTCACATTACAAAATATTCATCTCCGTTTCACATCTTTTACCAAATTCATAGAAAAAATTTACATTTCAATCTTTTACAAAATCAAAGTGAAATATATAAGGCAACATTCTATATTTCAAATTGCATTATTATAACTTTGTGGTTCTTTTTATCTTGAAGAGAAGTTGGTGAAATATGCACGAAAAATTTGCTTTAAATCTTTAAAAAGAAATCAAAATATCAAATCGAAGTTTTTGCTTACACCATAATTTTCTTTCGACAATTTATTAATACGTGCATTTCAAAGAAAAAACAGTTACAAAACAATTTTTCATTTTTCAATCACCATGAAAAGGTAATTTATCACTGTCATTCGTTATGTATAAAAAATTTAAGTTGAATTCATTTTGATTTGTTAAATATTTTCGTTTTCAAATTTAATATTTTTTTTGATTTTTTACGTATAGAATGGCGTAAAATTGTTTAAAGTGAATATGACTAAAACCATCAGGGAATAAAGTCATTGTCATAAAAATTTAAAACCAAAAATAAATTTGAAAAAAATTCAAAATCTCAAATCTGTTTTCAAGCGATTACAACAACAATGCTATGTATAACAACAAAAATGACTGTTAAGAATTAATGAGTAAATAATTCCATTTTTATAAGATTTTATTTGTCTATTCCCAAAATAGATATTCATGAATTAAAACAAAGTTTATGTAGCTTTGATATTCTAAATATGAAAATAAAAGTCATCTGTTTGTCACACACAAAGAAAAATAAATGTAATGAGACTCATGAGAGAATATTTTTGTTTTTTTTCGCTTTGAATAAAATTACAAACATTAAAATACAGACAGAAAAAATAATAATAAAAAAATGAGATGATAAAAAAAAATATACGATACACATTTTGGTCACAAAAGTGAGAAAACGTACATATAAATTTAAATTCATGTTAATTTATAATATAGAAAAAAAAATTATTTAGAAAAAATGAGAGAGGGAGTATCAAAAAATCACGACACATATGACAAAATTTTCAAAATATATAAAATAGTATTAAAGTAATAAAGATCGCGATCATTACACGTTAAAACATTAAAATCACTTAATGACTTTGGCAACATTGTCTTAAAATTTAAGGAATTTTATGGCTATTTTAAGTTCATAAAAAACATATTTGAAGGTTTATCGTTAAAGAAACTGATAAAAAAAAAATATTAAAACAAATAAAAAAAAGTCAGTCAAAGTCTGAGAGAATTTGATTTGAAAGCCAGAAAATAGGTATATTTTGATACAAATAACACAGAAAAATGAGAATTCATTCATGCCCGTGTACAACTGAGATAAAAGACGGCAATGTGAGTATTTACATATTCGAATTCACGGAAAGATTTATTTATATTCTTAGTTTTATTCAAAAATAAAAATAAGTATCGTTTCTTTGTCCCACACTGTCTCTTACGATCGTACTTTTTTTTTAAACTGTATTTTTGTCAGCTCAAGATTTTTACAAGAAAAGAGTTTTGTTCGGGAAATTAAAGAGCAAACAAAATAGTTCATTTATTTATGTTTGTGTTAATTAGTTTTAAAATAGCGCGACTCGTGAGTGGAAGAATATCATAAGTTGAAAATTAATTGTTAAAATTATCATATAAGTGATTGAATAATACTTGATTTTATTATTTCGATAATTATTTCTTAGAACAAAACAATTAATCTATGAAATATTTTATAAATGATTTCATATGTGGATCTATTGTGGATTATTTTTTATAAAAAAAAGGTTAGTGAATCACTTTTAATTTTTACACATAAAAAAAAATAATAATAAAATTACAACAACTCATACCAAAAAAAAAGTGATGAGTTGTAAGATAAATAGACTGAGAGGCAAAAGTCAAGATATGACGTAATTATTTTATTTTTATTATAAATTTATTAAATGTGAAAATGTCTCTAAGGAAATTTATATAATTTAACATATGATTTTCATTGAACAAGAACGAGGTTAAACATGATTAAGATGATGTTCAAGTTATAAGAACCTTGATACGTTGTATGTTTCCTGACTAAGTAAATAAAATTTAAGATTTATGTGCAAGATTTTCGGTGAATTTTAAATTTATTTTCATATTATAGTAGTTATTGTGTATAAAGAAACGTGTCAATAGTAAGAGCAACCATTAATTAAGATAAAACCAAACATAATACGATTAAAACCCCATTAATGTTGTTAAGTCTAAAACTATTACAACAATTTTTTGTAATGACAATATGGTATAATAATAATAATAATAGTAAAATAATAAAGTACAATATAAAACCTGTTGCCAAAAATTAACAATTATCACAATTTATTTTATCGTTCATGTACTGAATACGAAATTTTAATGTTAATTGTTTTGCTTTTCCAAATGAAAAATATTATGAGAGCAACACGAACAAATTTGAACGTGCTGAGCCTAACACCATCAAAAAAGCCATAAAGTACTGTGATAATAATATTAAAAGAGAAAAAAGGTTCATAATAAAAGCACATCTACACAACGAAGAAAATAGTTATTCTGATATTTGGATGAACAGTGTGATAACTGAAAATTCATCCAATCATATTTCACCTTTTAACATTAAACCATTACCATTCCCATGAGCTTTCTGAGGAGCAAATCACTATTTGTAAATTTAAAATTCTTATTTGAGGGTTTTTATTTTACATTTCGACCAAACAGAATGTAATGATAAAATTGTTGAAACTGGTCAGTAAAGAAAAAAATGCACTGTATAGTTTGATATTAAATGAACCATACAAAATATAATTGAAAACACATGTGTTTAATAGATATTGCTTGACTTGAGTGAAAATTATAATTGTTTTATAATGTTTGTGTTTGGTATAAAAGTATTTAGAGTTATTTTAATTTAATTTTAAATAATAATAATATTTATCATGTGGCATGTCAAGTAAAACAGATTATTTTCTAATTTTAGTACTGTTTTTTTTTCAATATCTGTAGTTGAAATTATAAATAATTACGAGATGTACCTAAACAAGGAAAATGACCATTTATTGATTAAAACTACATTTAAATGACTCGTTTTCAAAGAATTTCCCGTCGTCGCATCCATTTTCCACCAATTAACATTTATTCACTAAAACTTTACACGTTCAGATAAAAATTCTGATTTTTTTTCATTTTAGTTTATATGAAAACTCTTATCTTTATTATAATTATTGTTTACATCAATAAACAAGACAATAAGATAAGGATAGATTTGATTCAAACAAAAGTTTCATTGAAAATATGATTCATGATCAATTGAAAAGACAGTTTAGTGAATAAAAAATTTGTGTCGTACAATTTTGCTTTAATTTTGAGTCACTCTAAAACCGTTTTTGTCTATGTTTATTTTATCTGATTTCAGTTTATATTAAATGCAGGTAAAATACATAGAATATAGTTTTTGTTTATTATTTTTTTTATTTTTTCTCTGTTTTCTATTTACTCAATTATTTTATTTTTTTTTGAATGTATAATAATATTTGTTTCAGTAACATGTACTTTAGTTATCGTTTTATCTTGGCACGAGTTGTTGTGTTTAATGAATTGTCGCGAATTTTCAATTATATTAGAAATTTATAACGGCCAAAAGGTTTTTAAGAATAAAAAAAATGTGATAATGGAAAAATTTAATTAAAGGAATATCAAAACTTGAAATTAAAATCTAAAATCATGTGTTTACATCTCAACTTGAAAAATGTATTATAATTCATCAAAAAATAAAATTAAATTTAAAAAGAAAAATATTCAGATTTACAAAACATTGACTTTAAATGAAAACACACATATATATTTTATTTATGATAATTTTTCTCTTTTTTACAAGCATTACATGTATAAATATTTGATATGAACAGTTAATATGGTAAATAAAAAAAATATAAAAAAAGTTGAATGAAAAACAAAGTTCTGGGCATTTCTTAGGAAGTTATTAACTTCTAAAATAAACTTTTATAAAAGGTAGATGGCTAACTAAAAAGTGAAAAACAAGAAGTTTTCTAACAAAATAAAGTATTTGAGATTAAACACAAATTTGTTAAAAGTTGAATTTTGTCTTCCTTTGCTGATAAAACACAACCACCAAAGACCTATCAGTTTTGTGAGTGAGGGCAAAAGTAATTATTTAAAAAAAATGTGTCAGTTAATACTCAAAATTCAACTTTTAACAAATTTGTGTTTAATCTCAAATACTTTATTTTGTTAGAAAACTTTTTGTTTTTCACTTTTTAGTTAGCCATCTACCTTTTATAAAAGTTTATTTTAGAAGTTAATAACTTCCTAAGAAATGCCCAGAACTTTGTTTTTCATTCAACTTTTTTTATATTTTTTTTATTTTTTACTTTTTAGTTTTATTCAATGTTAAACTTTGAGTTTCAAGTCGATGTGTTCACATTCTGTTAAGAGAATTCATGTGTGTGTAAAAAAAAAAATTTTTTTCATATTCGTGTTAGGTCTTTGGTGTCTTCGGCAAAGTTGTAGCTTAGGTAAAGGAGATTTTGAAAAAATATTTTTTTTTTGAATTTTCCGGAATTTTCGTGGAAATTTTTTGAATTTTCACTAAAAGTTGTATGGCAACCCTATTTTTTTCTATGGACACCCTATTTTTTTTTACGGGAGCACCTCGGCCAACGAAAATGAGGCATAGTTTCAGAAGAAACTATGGGCCTACGAAGCCCCAAAAAGGCTGTAGCGGCGTTTTCGTAGGTTAGCCGTCGATCTGACTATATATAAAAGTATTATAATAAGAGAATTCATGTGTGTGTAAAAAAAAAAATTTTTTTCATATTCGTGTTAGGTCTTTGGTGTCTTCGGCAAAGTTGTAGCTTAGGTAAAGGAGATTTTGAAAAAATATTTTTTTTTTGAATTTTCCGGAATTTTCGTGGAAATTTTTTTGAATTTTCACTAAAAGTTGTATGGCAACCCTATTTTTTTCTATGGACACCCTATTTTTTTTTTACGGGAGCACCTCGGCCAACGAAAATGAGGCATAGTTTCAGAAGAAACTATGGGCCTACGAAGCCCCAAAAAGGCTGTAGCGGCGTTTTCGTAGGTTAGCCGTCGATCTGACTATATATAAAAGTATTATAAAAAACAATGAAATACACAAGGGAAATGCAAATTATTCAGTAAATTGCATGCCATATTTTATGAATCATTCAACTACTGCACTGTTATGAATTTTTTACTTAAAATCATTTGGAAAAATGTTTTCAAGTTCGTTTGCTTATATTTATTTGGAATTTAGGTCATTTCTTTTAGATGATTTATTTTCTCACCAAAGACGGGGTCTTATGATAAGACAAGGTTTTATCACAAATCAAACAAATAAGCTCACTTTTATTCTAATTAGTTCTCTGAATATGGTGTTATTATTTTGAATGATATTTGTCAACCAATGCACAAAAAAAATTAATTTGAATTTGTTCCTATTTACTCATTGGCTTTGAATTGGTTCGGCAAGTTTTTTTATCAATACCCTTATGCAATATGCCAAAATTCATATGAAAACCACATTACTCTGTTAATAAAAATTAAATAAATACATCGACAATCATATCACTGATAAAAATGTTCTTCACAATTCACAAATGCATCAACACATTCAAAGTTTACACGTTTCTCTAAATCAAATATTTATTAAACTTATTGCATATGTGAATAAACCTCCCAGTCGCGTTGAACCTCATAACAGTAATATGACACTCATCTAGAATATTTTATGATAATCAAATAAAATATGATGCTGATCATGAAATTCATTATATCAAAACCCAAGAGTATTGTATTTATAATAAAAAAATAAGAATTATGATATTAAAATGCATCTATTTTCCCAGTATTCTCAAAACTTGTTGACATGTGTGATGCTATGTTTTGTTTTGAAAATTCAGATATGATGAATGTGAATATTTGGTTTTAGGATATGTTGAGGTATTTTGTTATTGTTATTTGGTTTCATTGACATGCAAGTTTCATTGTTTTCATTATTTAGTGGTTATTATTTGTTCTTTCATGTGTTTCCATGTTTATTTATGTTGTGGTAGTTAAAACATGCATCTAGAAATCACTTAATTTTGATTAGGTGATTTAAAATCGAAGCACATGTTTATGATAGGAATGAAATTTTAAAATTAAAAACCTACGGTAATTTTTATTCTATTTCTTTTGAGCGACATTTGGGCTGTTTGTCCATCTGTGGCACACGTGTTCAATACAAAAACTGTAGTACAATTTCAATCCAAAATCATTGAAATTTTTTAATCTATTCATTTGAAATGCACTTATGTATGTGGATAAAATCACATTCTATTGGAGAGCTAATGCAATGAAATTCATTCATAAAACTAAGTTTATAGTCAAGATTTTTTTCATTACAATTTAAATCCGTTAGTATCAAATTTTATTTTTACTAGTTGAATGTACGTCATTCAGTCAGATGTTTTTTAACAGACTGCTACAAAAAATAGAAATATATTTTGAATTACAAAACATTAACCACATTTGAATTATTGTTACGCACACATCTTAGATATTTTTGTTGCGTAAACTGAAGCAATGCTTTAAACATCAAATTATATCATAATAAGTTTTCCATCAGTCAATTGTGATTCAAGACACTTTATACAATAAAGGGATTTTGGATATTATCAATGAATTTTATTTGCAATATTTAAAGGGAAAGTCATTAATCTCATAAGGAGACCGTTGACGTCAAAGCTGACATTCATACAATGTACACACCAAGCATACACTTCACGGTAGTATTCACCTCAGACAGAATATTGTTTTATTTGCGTCACGTCAAATCATCTTGAAGGTTTTTCATTATTTGATTCAGAGATTTACTGTTAATTTTGAGACAATTTTCAGTTAAGTGGAAAATTTCATATTAATAATTAACAATTTCTCATTTGCTGTTCATACACATTTTAATCGCCTGCATCACGAATTTCAATATTCGTGATCGAATATAAAAAAAAATAAAAATTAAATTGCGATTCAACAGGCAAAGCGAGAAAATGTTAACATTACTGCATTACAGGATTGTTTATATGACTATGTGTATAAATGGTATGTAACTGCAGACCGTATAACAATATCCAGGTTACCTGCGTTAAAATTTGTGTCGCATGACATAAATTATTCAGTGGGGAAACTGATGAAACAATTGATCGTAGAAAATATTACAGTTTTAACAAAGGAAATGGGGTGCAATAAAATCGAGTCTATATGACCATGTTACAACACCAATACAGTGCAACTGGTGTAACATTCATTTATTTTAATCCTTGTGTTTTATTTTATTGTGAAACGGTAGGATTTTGCATGTCATTAAGATTATTACCGTTATTATTAATGCAAATAAAATTATATATGTGTGTCATTAATGTTATTATTATGAATAACAGATTTGTTTATAATTTAAATGAGTTTTTTTTCAAGCGAAATCAGTGTGACGTTTTTAGTTACGAAAAAATTGTATGAAAAAACAGCAAATTTCTCAGAAAACACTGTGATTTTGATGACTAACAAAAATCCGCTTACAAACACAACAAAATCAGATTAAATGAAAAACCAACAATAATAAAAATGACACTAATACAGAAATAACTTGTTAATGAGTGTATGATAAAACAATAAAGATAAAATAATAAGGGAAATCTTATCTGTGACTATTTTATTGAATAAATTATAACAAACAGCGATTACAAATAAATACAGTGGATAGTATGAAAGTAAAGAAAATAAAATGGTCATAAAACAAATTAATACTTCATCTATTTGTTTACCGTGTCATAGTGGAAGCGGATGTTTTGGTCAAAATCAAAATCCGTTGCGACTTCGGCATCGTAATCAATTGCGTAAAAAAAAATCAAATGCAAATAAAATAAGAAGTGGCAGTGTTTATAAATTAAGTTATTTCAATAATATTTGTGTTTCAAGACGACGTAATGCAGTTCGATTTAAAAATCGCCCGATTCCTTATCAGTTATTTTTGAGGTGCGAAAATCTATTGCTCAATGATGTGTTTTAATTATTTTTTTTTATTAATTATTTTATTATATTAATTGTTTTATGTCTGATTTAATTTTAGGAAAACAAGTGATGGTGCCCGACAAATACGATGCACACCTGACTGGGGTGAAAATGCGGTATCAGGTGATCACTTGTGGGTACCCACATCATTTTCCAGTGAAGCATGTTACTTAGGTGAAAGTGATTGTACGGTAAGGAAATATCAATTAGAAATAGTTTAATTAAAATGTCATATTTTGGCAAAGTACAAAAACCAAAAATACCATCAAAGAAAATTAGTTTTCACAAGTTTTAAATGCTTCTGTAATTAAAAAGGTAAAAGCTGACAGGCAAAGTAATTTCATGCTAAATTTCAATTTTAAATGCAATGGCACATTTAATATTCATTATTTGTAGTATAAATTTCTTTTTTAAGTGTCATTTTTCGTTAGTAACATCTTGTTTCAATTCATAGATTTTATTTTTTTTCATAATACTTTGAAAAACTTTTATGATTCAATTTTCTACCTTATAATTCATTTTAAAACAAAAAATAAAAGTACAAGCTAAACTTTGTGGAAGTAGAGTTTCGTAAAAGTTTTCTTTCATATTATTGAAATTAATATTTTACGATTGTGTAATACGCTTCGTTTAACTTAATGAAGTTTGAAATAAACATGGAAAATTAGTTTTAGTATGACGGAAATATTGCAGAAAAATTAGGAACTAAAAGAAAATTACAATCATACTAATTTGGGAATGTCAAATGTCAGCAAAAATGCAAGGAGTTGAATATTTTGATTTTATTGTAAAACCTCTGGGACCTCGGACCTCCACTGGTATCCCACTGGTTTCTGGTTAATAGTGAGCAGTAAAATTATTACTTCCCTTCTGAATTATTCGGAATTATAAAATGTAAAAATAACTTTGCATAACTGTTTCAGTTTTTTGTCAAAAAATATATTAGATGAGAATTATAAATTGAAACTAAAAAATAATTTTCTTTGTTTCCATTTTAGCGTACTGGAGCGCGTATGAAATGCTCTGCATGCAAAATCAATGCACATGTCGGTTGTATATCAGCGTTAATGGAACGCCAACAATTAGCATGTAAGCCAACATTCCGTGATGTCGGTGTCAGACAATATAGGGAACAAACAAAAACACATCATCATTGGATACATAGACGAACGGAAAAGGGAAAGTGTAAACAGTGTGGAAAGGTAATTTTATTTTAAGAAGAATCGTTTTAAGTTTAAGAATCATTTCAGAACAAGTTACAAAAAAAATACAATGTAATTTGTCAAAATTAATCTGATTTTATTAAAAATTATTTAAATGTTTTCAAAAAATGCACAGAATTGGCTGTAATTAATCAATGTTAATATAATTGTATTGTGCTAGTGCTCTTGGTAAAAAAGTTTATTATTTTGTTTTGAATTTGAGTAAAATTAACTTATATTAATGTACCAATAATGATAGAATGTTCCCTTTTATATTCAAAGTAGAGATACAAATTAATGAACGTAAGAGTTTGAAGATTGATTGAACTCGAATAAATTTAAAATTTAAATTAAATTTACAATTTTGTTTGTCATCTTGAATGAAAAGTACAAAATATGAATTAAATTAATAATAATGAATTCATTCCCTTAACAAGCTTTTTCAAGTTCATAAGTAAAAATAAAATAAAAACATAAATGACAATGATTGTCTTTTTACGGTAAATCAACGTTTTTAATGAAAAAGAAAATTCATTGAACTGTTTTATATTAATAAATGTTTTTGTTGGATTTCAATTAACATGGAATTTAAAATTAAATACATTATGTACCAAAGTCCTTACATAAGGTTAACGGCCATTTATCGACCAGTTTTTTTTTTGTATTTCTAGCAAAAAAAAGTAGGGTGATTAGATTAATTGAAATTTATAAAGATTGAAATAAACAGTAAAAAAAAATTTATTTATTTTGTTTTTTGACAATATGTCAAATAATTTTCTGCGAACTGGAAACAAAGACAGGTTGTTTAAACTTGTAAAGTTAATTTAAATGAAGTGTTTTCAAAAAAGTTAAAGGAACAACTTGTAAAAAAATTAAACAAAACTTTATAAAAATAAAAAAAAAACTAATTAATGGTTTTTTCTCTCTGTTCGAATTATGGCGTTAAATGAATGAAAATTAAACGACCAACTTATTCTATATCCGGATCTTATATTCTTATTATTCATTTAATGCTCAAAACTTAAATTATTGCTTAAAGCTTGAATTTCATAATTTGAATTGTTTGATGCATTTCGTAAGAAAAAAGCACTTTCAAAAACGGAAAGTTCATCATCATAATGGTCAAAGCTTGCAAGTCCTATAATTAGATTGGAGAAATATCTCGTGTTTTGCTTTGGCCTAAAAAAGTGGTCAAAAATCTGCTCAATAAAATTTCATGGCATTCATGACATTTAATTGAAATGCACTTTTCTAAATCGCACAATGGTTAGAATAATTCATTTTTTGAATTCCTAATGAGTGAATAAAATTAAATTTTCAATCCAATAAATGACAAGAAAATAAACTTTATTATTTGAGTACAATGAAATAAATTTAATTGTATTTTAATATTTAATTGTAAATAGTTTTCATTTTTAATAATAAATAATTTGATTAATATTTTATGTTTGAGGTTATTTTAAAATTGTTTTTCAAGTTTTTTTAAATTTCTCCAATGTTTTATTTTCTCTCAACGTGTAAACGAGAAAATTATTACCATTGTGTATCGTAATTTCAATTATATAATTTATAATTGCATGAGTCTCAAATTTGACATTCATTATAATTTTAATTATAGTTTTCTGTTTGAATTTATTAATTACGTTTGAAAACCGTTTACTTAACAATTTTTAACTAATGATGAAGAAATTAAATATTTTTGTTACATGAGGGATGAAATGAAGTATTAACAGAAATTCTTATTTTTTTTCTTTTTCAACATATGTTCTTTCTTTTTCTCTTTATTTCTTATTCTCACCAAATAATGAATAATTTGTTGATTTTGAATGCAATATTAAAAAAAATGCGTGTAAGCAGTCGGAAAATTCTTATTTTAAGGTAATGCATCATAAATAATGCCATTTAGTGTAGAATAATTTCATTTATAATCTTATAATCCTTTAACACTTTTCTGCGTTAATTAAAATTGAGCTTTAACCTAAAAATTTCTTTTGATTTGTAGTGAGTTTAAACTAAATAATAGCTTTATATGATTAGAATACAATTTAACAAAAATATGATTTTCCTTTTCAAAATTTTTGCTTTTTTCAATAATCTTCTAAACATTAAATAAAATTTGAATTTTAATCAAAATATTCAAATTAATTTGTATCAACATTTTTAGCCGACAATTTCTAATGTTAGTTAAGCTTTGTTTAATAATTTTTCCAGAAATTACAGAATAGTATGGGACCTAATATTTTATGCTGGCAGGTTTGTTAATTTGCGTCAAATAAAAATAATTTATAGAAGTACTCATGATCAAACAATATAAATTTAATTAATTGTTAATTATGAGAGTTTTCATTAAAAAAAAGCAATTCGAACAATAAACATTCAAAAGTTAAAAATAATGATATTAAATTTAATTGTGAGTACTGTTGTGTATATTAAGCTAAAGTATTACGGTCCCTATAATACAAGGATGTTTTTTTCATGCTCTCTTTAACATGAATAAGGGAAACGCCTTGTAATTCAACGTATTTTTAATCCAAACGAAGTGGGAGTAAATAATTGCAGTTCGATTAATTTATTTATCATTTTCTACGTTCCCACAAATCTTTTTAAATTTATTTCAATGTTTCTTATGAAACAAATAAACTTATTTGTTCTATTATTATTGTTGTTTATCTTATCTTTGATGGCATATTTTATATAACTTGTAATTTTCGTTACTGATTAAAGTGTACCGACAAACAACCCTTAAATTATTGTTTTGCGAAAATAGATTTATGTTTGCCATGCACTTTTTTATGTGTCTTTCTTTCTAGATATTATATTTCTTTAAAACTTATATAATAGCAATAATAAATTGAAATTGTAACAGAGAAAAACATTTTTATATATTAAATTGCAATCAATAGTTTATGCTTTTCCGATCTGAATTTAATTATCTTAACTTTATTGATCTTGTATAAATTTTTCTCCTTCTATGCAATTTCATATAATTTATCCCTTTACTACCTTAATGTATGATCAGAATATTGGTAAGTTTTTAATCGAAGTCAAAAATGTGTTTCATATCAAATTTTATAAAATTTCTGTGCTTAATAAGGCAGTAAAGCGATAAATCAAAAAATATAAATTTTAACAAAGACATTATGTCTCATGTTGGTTGTTATTTTTCTCATTACAGTCATTACAAGCAAAATTATCATTTAGTTCCAAAGAGATTGTTGCTTTATCATGTGCCTGGTGTAAATCATCATATCATAACAAAGAGGCCTGTTTTAATCCACAACGTATTGGTGAAGAATGTTCACTAGGTAAATTTTTTATTATTTTGTCTCAACATGAATTTTATTTTACATTTTTTTGTATAAGGTGTTCATTCTCAAATCATTGTTCCACCATCGTGGATCGTTAAATTACCACGAAAAGGTAGCTTTAAGTCGTCGTTACGAAGAACGTCAAAGAAAAAAACAGGAAATAAGAAAAAAAGTAAAGAAAAGGAGCAAAAAACATTTGTGATAAAACCCATTCCAACTAGTAATGTAACACCCGTTTTAGTGTTTATAAATCCCAAAAGTGGTGGTAATCAAGTAAGTGTATATGCTTTTTGTTCATCAAAGCATAATAACATTAATTTTTTTTTTCATGTTAAAAGGGTGCAAAATTACTACAAAAATTTCAGTGGCTACTAAATCCACGTCAAGTATTTGATCTCACACAAGGTGGACCAAAAATGGGCCTTGAATTATTTCGTAAAGTTCCAAATTTGCGCGTACTTGCATGTGGAGGCGATGGTACTGTTGGTTGGGTGCTCTCAATTTTAGACCAAATAAATTTCATTCCTCCACCAGCTGTTGGTGTTTTACCTTTAGGAACTGGTAATGATTTGGCACGTGCATTAGGTTGGGGTGGGGTAAGTTGTAATGTTAAAATTTATTAGTCTGTAACATTTTACGACTTGTATCACATATTTAACATTTTCTGCCATCGTTAATTTTTTTTTTACTTTCCTCTTCAATTGACTCCATTATTTTCCATTATGTCATTTAAGCTTCGTGGAAAAAAAATTTAAAAATTATTAAAAGCTTTAATCTTTTGGCATTAAATTGTAATCTAATTTTTTACCTTTTTCTGTTTACATTCAAAATCTAAATTCAATAAAACATTCTTAAACATTAACAAAATAAAATTCTCAAATCAAATATTTAATAAATCATTCGAATTACATAAAAACGGTCTAATCCATTCGTGATTTTTTATTTTAACAAAATTTTTATGACTATTTTTTTTGTAAATTAAATTTACAATTTTTTTCGTATCATTCAGGTTCAGAGAAAGACGCTGATTGATTGATCCAATAAAAAAGCAAATTTTGTATTCAGTTAATGTTTAATACAATTCATTTACTACTTTGATAAACAGTGGAAAATTCGTTTTATTTTTCATTTTATATGAGACCTTATGTCAACTTTGATTTTCTTTTGTGTTGATTTGAGTGTTGTCAGAAGTAAAAAAAAAATAATGATAGATAATGTCAAATACAAAAGAAAACGATCAATTAGGTTTCTCAAAATTAAACGATGTTAAAAGGGTCATAATTTAATTTAAAAAAAAAAATGCTTTTAATAATGATTAGTCCAATTATTGTCAAAAAATTCACCTAAAAGAGCATTAAATGAATTCGTCTCATCTTTATTTCAGAGTTTTCAATTTAAAATTTTTGAATTTTTTTTTAAATATATTCATGAAAAACATCAAATCATAATAAACCTTTCTCAATCAAGATCTGGATTAAATTTCGCAAATGAATTATTTTCCTCTTACATTTCTACAGAACTTTTTATTCATAAGAGATGTCTTCCTTGTATAATTGATCGCTTATGGATAAAACCTTTTATTAATTGAAATTGGATTATTCTAACTTTAGCATAACATTCCATTCAGTGTATAAAGATTAACTGTGATTGTCCCTTTTTCCTCTTTGTTTCCATTCTTTTTGTATTTTTTTTCTATTTTTGTCACGAATGATGAATTTCAAGCATAACCACAGCGCAGAAAATAGTGTATTATTTCATATTTTTTTTAGGGTTACACAGATGAACCAATTGGAAAAATATTACAAAATATTGGAGATTCGGATACAGTCTTGCTCGACCGATGGAATTTAAAGCTAGAACCCAATCCAAATGCATCATCGGATGATGGAGGCGGAAAAGATACACTTCCGCTCAGTGTTGTCAATAATTATTTTTCTTTGGGTGTTGATGCTCATATTGCGCTGGAATTTCATGAAGCAAGAGGTATGCACGATATTCTCATTATTTATTAGTTTTAATCGAGTAATTTTCATAATAAAAAGTGAGAAATGCGCATTAAAAATGTTAAAATTATTAAAAAAAAATACGAAATTCAATAACAATGTTTGTGTAATATTAAACACGTTCTTTTGAGCAATAACTGTAAATAATAAATTATCCAACTACGTGAACAAAAACATTTGAAATATTTTTTGAAAGTTGATTTATATTTTTCTAATAGAACTTATAGAATTTAAAAAAGTTTAATTGGCATATTATTGACTAATCGATGTCGTGTATTTAAAAATAAAATTATAAATTTCAAATATCTAAGTCCTACTTTTTCCATATTTTGATATAGTAATGCCACATTAAAATTATTAAGAATGAAAAACATTCACACTAAAAAATAATTTCCCAATAATTTTTTCCCCTTGTTCGTTTTGTAATGAAAAAAGAAATTTTCGGTTTTTTTGTGCAATATCTGAAGACATCATGTATTTTGTATGGTTCTAACAATTCCCAAATTTAGATTGTCAGAAAAAATCTACAAGTTTTTTAGGGAATACACGTGGAAGCAAAAAAAATTGTTAAATAACATACCTTTTTTTTATATAATAAATGTAGACCATCTTTTTAGAAGCCCAAAACATTATTTATTATATGTTGGAATTTTTTTCACTTGACTCATACCAACATATTTCAAATAATTGGAGAGGAATTGAAAATTAATTTAAAAGCAATGAAATTCTCTCATTTTTTTTGAATAATTAGGCCGCGATAAATGAATTTTAAAGTTTAATTAAAATTTTGCTTCTTTCTTGGATAAGGAAAGACATTTTAGCTTAAAAATCAAAATAAAAACTATTTTTTTTTTATTACTGAAAACTTTCATTTTTCTAAATTAAAATTTAATTTATCTTACTTTGTAAAAGTTCACGTATAAATAATTTATAAGAGATGTCAAAGAAAAGGATGATGATGAAAAAAAATGTCACGCATTATTTGTTTCGTATATTATTGATATTTTTTATAAAAATATGGTCTCTTCTGTATTCAGACATAAAATGAAAATATGTTAAATGTATAAAAAGCTTAAGTGCTTTTTCACAAGCTTTAATCCATATTGCCATCTCCTATAATGTCTCTTTTTAGTGAGAGTTGAAGTAT
>LN483932.1:21089-37917 GCA_900002565.1 Culicoides sonorensis | reverse complement strand
TTCTTACTTAATATAATTGATTTGGATCTAGTTCTATGTTTTTTGAATAATTTAGGACCCTTTTTATTATTAACGAGCAAACTCAGTTTGAAAAACAAAGTTTGAAATTTTTCGATTTTTTAAATTTCTGGCGGACTGCCTGACTGTTTCAATTTCTGATTTCTTTTTAACATAACAAAATCCTTTAAAAACTTCATTTTAAGAATATGAGTCAAATTTTTCTTATCACTCTCATTTAATACTTACTCGGTGGCGGTGTTGGATTGTTTAAATTTGGATTTGTTTTGCCAAATGTTGTAAGTGCTGTTGAACTCACTCCAAATAATACAATGAAAACAACAAATAACATTGTAAGACTGCCACATTGTGTGAATCGTTTTAACGGTGGTGTTGCCATTTTATATTTATTTATATATTATTTTTTTTTGATTGATTTGAATTTCGTGTCTTTGATTCGTGTTTATTGATATGATTTTTGTATTTGAACACCCAATTAATTAAATTTTCATCGATAACTTATTTAATTTATTCTTCACACCTTGTCAAAAATAAATAATTTTGACAGGAAACAACAAACAAGTCCAAAAATTAGTATTTTTCTTTATTAATATTTCCTGTAACGATCAGTTAATTCTTCACTTCTTATAAACTATAAAAACTCTCAATATAACAAATTTCTTTTTTGCGTTTTTTCATTCAATTTTCTCGTTACACGCTCTTTATATTTATTATTACAATTTTTGCCTTGTAATTTATATTTATTTTTTCCTTCTCCTTCACTTCACTTCAAAATAGATGAAATAAATTTGATTAAAGATGAAAATTTATGCACAACCGTTTCGTGTGAAATTTTTTAACAAACTGTTGAGGTGCTACCAGAAAATGAAACAATTTATTTTTTTTTGTATATTCAAAGAGGTATAAAAATTATTTTATTTTTTCCTTTTTATTATACACTTTTAACATTCTCATATTCACTTTTACGTTACTTTGCATTACAGTAGTTATTAGTTAGCTTCTAGTTGTTACAGTTACATGATGTGTGTTTATTTGTAGTATTAATGGATATTTTGGCATTGCGCATAATGTTTAACGGTGTACAGTGTGTTGAATTGTGCGCACTTTTTAAGACTTTTGTATGAGGTTGATTTTCTTTCACTAACAAAAGTACGAAAGTCTTATGAAGAATTCTGAAGTGTAATTTTATTATTATTAGTGTTATTGTAATTGTGTGATATTTTATTGTAATTTATGAGTTTCATGTGTAAATTTAAACAAAGTAAAATAACAAAATCCGATTTGTTTAATTAATGATTTGTATCTTGACTTGACTAAGGAATGCATGGATCTGTATTTGCTTGAAATGTATATATTTTTATGGAAAGGCGCCAAGAAATTAGATTTGTTTGAATGAAAATTAATTAAATTATTTGATTTGCTTGAAATGTGATGATTTAGCTGGCAATCATTTATGAATAAAACAATTTCTTAAGAAATTAGACTTCAATTTCCTAGGAAATTAACTGAAAGTGATTTGAGCGCCTTTCAATTGAACTCAGCTTCTTGAATTATTAGAGTAATGGACCCAGGCCTCTGAAGGCCCTAGAAAATAACAACCATGATTTTTTACAAATTGAAAGTTGTTTTAATTTAATTTTCTGCAAAAGGGCCTGAGAACTTTGGAATTTACCAGAGCCCAGTCAAGCTCTTGCCTGGTAGATTGATGACAATCTTGAAACATTTTATTCGCACTTTTTCACTGAGATCATTTCCGTCAATCCTTTTTTTTTTTTGAATTTTCACTAATCGCCCAAAGAAAATTCATATTTAAATTAAAACCAAATTGAAGACGAAATATCAAATTCTCACCTTGATAACAATTTTAACAATAATTTGCCAAATACATATAAAGTTAGGCACTCTAAATAATAGTAATAAAGTGGTTTTTTAATCTAATTTGAATTGCAAATCACTTCTTTTATGATAGAAGCTCTTACTATTCTCTGTATAAGCATTCATACTACTTTTCATTTTATTACCAAACTTAAATCTATATAAACGGACAATTAATTGCTTATTTGCACGAATAACTTGGCTTGATAGTGTGATATTTGTATGTTTGACTGATATAAGAAAAAAATTTTATTAGAAATTTTTCTTGAGCTTTTAAATTAAAACTAAATAAAGGGGAAATTATGATAACAAGATCTACTTTTCCGAATTTTTATCAGTTTGGACTCAATATCGCTCGCTCTGTGCATAAAAGACACTTTGCTTGTGTATAAGCTTAGGCTTTGACTTTTTATACAATAAAATTTATATTAAGGGTTAAAGGCAAAAAAAATAAAGTAGAAACATTATTTCATTGCAAATAATTTATTCAAATTTACTTACGCAAACACACACACGCATATATTTATATTCAAGCGACACCCGTGTGAGCTTTAATTCAATAAATTATTAATGAAGATTAAAATTAGACCATATGCATTTATAGCTTACACACTTACAAGGAATTTCATTTCACACACGCATCATATCTTGAAATAAAAATGAAACACAAAAATCCTATGAAATCATAAAAAAATTTGAGGAAAAAATAAACACCAACTAAATAAAGAATGGAAAAACACCTGATTTTTACAAGGACGATGTATGAATAAAAATATGACCACATACACACACACACACACACTTCCATAGACACAGATATAAGAACAGAGAAAATACTAGAAGAAAAAAGAATCAAAGTCAAAACATAAGTTATTTAACCAATCTTTCCGTTTGTTTCATTTCATTTTAATATAAAAAAAAAACACATGTTTCAACTGACGCAACAATAAAATGAAATAAAAAAAAGAAACTTAAAATTATTATTACTATTGTTTTAGATGGCATGTGAGTGATATAATAAATGGATAAAAAAATTTTATATTGTACAAGAAAAAAGAAATATGTATAATTTTTTTTCATTTTATTTTTTTTAATAACATGGTCAAGGTACATATCCAAAACGAATTTGTGCTGGAATTCTTAAAATACAAATAAATGAATGAATTAAAGCGAAACAAAAAATGATGAAATTCAGTGGAGGAACCGCACTGCGAATGAATTAAAATAATATGTTGAAAGAGAAATTCTTTTTTAATGTAAGTTCAAGGTTAATTAACAATTTTCTTCCCTTTCTTTTAATCTTGATATCCATATTTTCATTAATGGGGTTCTAAATGTGTGCTCGTTTTAAATTTGAAATTATTTTGATTGAAGGTCATTTTTTGATGATTTTTGATATCGACAAATTCTAAGAATGAATTTAATTTTTCCTGAAATTGTTTTGAGAATTTTAAATCATTAAAGAAAAATCTTACATAGAAGCTTTTCTATCTCTATCGAACCTCTTAAGGCTTCAGTTTTATTTCGTTTCTCACGAATTGAAAGAATTAAACGGTTTTTTTGAAAAGTCTTCGGTCCAATCACATGATCAATGGACCCAATTCACCCAAATGCCCTTCGGCTGGATAAATTTTTATTCATTTTTTATGAATTTAAGATTCTGGGGCCCAATTTTTACGAAGCTCCTCTAATCAAAGCCATAAAACAGGGTCCGCTCAACTCGACGATTCTTGAGTAATGAATTGCGACCTCATCTCTGATCCTTTCACTGTACTGGAGGTTACTCCTTTCACCATTGAAATTCCTTAACATTATAGGACATACACAAATCACACATTTTTCCTTGAATTCACAAATTTCTAAATAAAATTTCAAATAAAACAAGGAAAATCACAAAAAAATTTAACATTTATAATTACATACGGTCAAATTTACTTTAACATGACCACAGAAAGTAATCTATATAATTTTAGTTAATTTTATTTAATCTAGAACTGTAATTAACTGGCCTTAAAGTAATAAAACAAGAATAAATGTTCAAAAAAAAAAGTGAAAGTACAGTTATAATTAATGCTCTAAAGTTAATTTAAAAGAAAAGGTTTTGATTTTTTTTTCGATGTTGTCACATTTTTTTATTTTTTCCATGAGGTGTGTTTTTTGTGTTCCAAATGTGTTCTAAATGTAATAAGAAGTAATATTTACTTTTAACATTCATGATGTTGTCGTTAAAAATTGCCACTTACTTTTGCGATGTTTCTTAATCCATAATTAGTCTGTAATGCTGTAATTAATGAAAGCTTATGTATATTTTGTGTCACATGTAAAATGGAAAATGAAGAACTTAAAGGAAATTTTCACAAAAGTAAAAAAAAATTGTTGTGTGACAATGTTGTGAAATTAGGAAATTTTAACTTAAAAGTGGATTATGGAAGTGCATTCAGATTAAAGGTCAGCTATAAAATCACGACCATACTGCAAAATGTGTCTGCTAATGTCATAATCGGAAAAGAATTTTAAATTTTCGTACAAAATAAGATCTAAATGTCATGATCAGTTATTCCGAGGGTAGGTCCTAAAAGGAAAATGGCGTATAAAGCCTTAAAAGTACACTGTAAGTTGAAAACGCCCCGCAAGCCACCCGCATAGGAAGCGTAGGCTACGAAAGTGCCCATAATGGTCGTTTTTTTCACAAATTAACAGAAAATGCGCTAAAAATTTCATTCATCAAACGCCCTGTAAACGTCAATCAAAGATCTCAGTCTGCGGACTAAATAAATTTGTACTGCGGGGCGTTTTCAACTGAGAGTGTAGTAAATTTTTACTTGAAATCTATATTTTCTAGAATAATTTCCTTTTAACTGACAAAAACATTACTTTAAGTTTTTTTATAGTAATTTAACGGCAATAGAAGCACATGGAACTCATTAAACTGCTAGATTTATATCAAAATAACGCTTTTATCATAAAAATAACTGAATAAGCTTTTACTTGAACAGAAAATCGTTTGATATTAAATTTCATAAAAAATTCATGGTTTTTTGTTTCACATTTCAAGCCAAACACAAAAATCTTGGCTACAATGAAAGCATAACATTGTCTCTTGTTTATTGCCTATAATTCAAAGTGTACTAAAAGCAATGAAGAAATAAAAGAAAATACACAATAAAAATAAAACCCCGTAGAGAAACTCAATTAAATGTAAAAAGAAAGCTAACTATCATGAGTCGTCATTATTAAAGCATCAAAGTCACGCTATAAATTTATTTGACGTCATAGATTTATTTTATTTTTTCAATTTTAAGTTAATTGTTGGCATTCCTATTTCTTTTTCTTTGATTTGGAGGTACAACATAAGAATCCTTGTTCTGATCCTGATGTGATACTGGGAGGAGTTTCAACCATTGATTCACGACGTGATGATTGTCCTGAAGCTGGGTAATCCATTGCTTGATACTGACCCATATCTCTGTCAAATTCCTTGTAATCATCAATGAGTGTTGCCACATCTTCACGTGCTTCGTGTAAAAATGCCTCATCAAGACCTTTAAAATTCAAAATTTTATTGAAGTTAACTTTAAAAAAAGTTAAATTGAAACAAATTTACCTTCTTCAATGAAATGATGCAAAAAAGCTCTTTTCGAATAAAGTAAATCGTATTTATGTAAAAGTCGCTGCCACACATGTTGAATTGCAGTATTATTTGATAACATGCAAACTGCTTTGTTTGAGTGTGCAACATCGCCTCCCGGAATACAAATTGGAGGTTGTCCATTAATTCCAATTTTAAAGCTCGTTGGACTCCAATCAACGAACATGTTTCTTCGTTGTTTTTTGATTTCTTGAATTGTCTTATTAATTTCAATGCCACAGACATCACCTCGATATAGCAAACAACAACTCATGTATTTGCCTGTTAATGGATCACATTTAACAAGTTGATTCTTTGCATCAAACACCAAATGTGTGATTTGACATGTCGTGAGATTATCACATTCGTTGCCCACAGCACGAGGCAGCAATGGAGCATAGGATAATGTTGGAAAATGAATGCGCTGAAATGGAACCAAATTAGTTTGGAATTCAGCTAAATCTACATTGACATCTCCAGAAAATCGAAGGGATGAAGTTACACAGGAGACTGTCTGTAAAATTACAAGGAAAATTTAAATTTAATTGTAAATTTTTTCAATGAAATCCTTACTTCAGAGATGATGTTGTTAAGCTTGAAATAATTGATGTTTGTGATTCCAAGTCTATTGCCACAAATGTCGTATAATGCTTCGTTATCAAGTAGGATTGAGCAATTGATTGTATCCATTGCGGCATGTACTCCCATAACGGCATTGTATGGCTCAACGATTATCGGCGAAATTCTTATGTGATTCCAAAAGTAAGTAAAAAACATGGTTTAAAATGTAGATCCATCATAAAATTAATATGAAAACTCACTTTGGTGATGGAAAGACATCAAATTCAAGTCGTGACACTTTACTGTAATTTTCCTTCAAATGTTCGAGAATGAGACTTCCAAAGCCGGAACCTGTTCCACCACCTAATGACCTAAAAATCATAAATCCTTGCAATGAATCACAATCTTCCACCATCAATTTAACACTATGCATAACATTTTCAATCCACTGACTTCCCAATGTTAGCTTTCCACGTGAAAAGTTGCTGGCTGCATCTCCTCGTCCAACGATCATGCTTTCAGTGGAAAACAGTTTACGATGACTTCCAAGCTTAATTTCATCTGAATTCAAAGATAAAAGTTCCTATAAAATAAAATAAATTAAAATTTAATTCTTACCAATAACGCTTGGCTCTAAATCGATGAACAAAACCCTTGGAGTCGCTTTTCCTGATGAATTGATGCTAAAAAATGCATTTCGCTCCTCGCCACATGCATTAACGGTATATAAATTTCCATCGGGGTAAATTCCGTGTTCGAGGCAATACAGTTGCCAGCACGAGTGGGCGATTTGGTTTCCAGCTTGACCAATGTGAATTTGGATGACTTCTCTCTGAAATTTTTGTTAATCTCAATTTAATGTAAAATATCTAATAAATTTCGATTTTCTTACACTTTTAGCCATAATTTCTTGGGTTTCTTAATCAAAATGGGAAATTTTTCGTAATTTGAATGAAACAAAAATTTAGATCATAAAAAAAAATTTATCAATTTAAAATTGAACTGAATTGAAATGACAATCAATGAACGACTTGCTATGCCAATTTTAATTTTAATTGATTTTTTTTTATTACATTTTAGTGATTGAAAAATTTACCACTCTGAAGTTATTCACGACCTTACAACCATCAGCCAGGTGATTTTAAGACACTTTGTTGGTAATTTTAAAATTTTTTTGTCAGTTTTTAGGCTTTTGTGACAAAAAATCTTAGAACATGTTGAATCGATGTATTTCTTAAGAGATTTGACTTTGACCAGATGGCGCTTTAAGTTTTGTTCTACAGATTTAAGACTCTCCTGGTAAAAATTTGATTATGAAGGTCGTGACTGCTAAGCAAAATCCTAAGACCTTTAAATTCTTAAGAGTGTAAGACTTGAATTTTTATTTTAACCCACCAGATGGCGTTGAATACCATTGAAAAAGACCTTTTCACAATGAAAACTGTGGAGACTGTAGAAAAAAAAATTTCAAGCGGAAAATCCTCCAAATATTTGGAACATTGTTCACAAGGATCCAAGAGTCTTTCACCCAATAAATTCTTGTTCAAGCTGATAAGATCGTGCATAATTTCAGGTAAGTGAAGGAAATTATTACCAATTTACTGTTAAAATGTCATAAGGTTAATTGATATCTTTCTAACAACAAATTACCTGCATTTCTTCAATTAAATTAAAATACAATTTCAAAATAAAATTACTGCATAACTTTCTCGTAGCAACATATGAAAAAATAAATACCTTTTACTTTTAACATTTCAACAGAGTAGATTTTAAAAATTGATTACATACTTTGATGGACAGGAAAAATGTTAAAGGTTATTTATTAGGTAATAGGCATATTTTTCTATTTCATTTTTTCATTTTCCATTCACATGTGAGCGCAATTTCAATGAAATTTATTGTTTATTTTGAACTGTAAACGGAATTAAGCAGCATTTATCATCTTGATATTCCAAGTATCAACATTATTATTTAAACATTTTAATCAAGGTGTAAGTTTTGAACATTTTTGACTCAAAACAACATTTTTCAATTTCAATTTCTGTAAGTGAAAGGTCAATGAAGGCAATTTATATGCAAAATACCATGATTTTAATGAGGATTTCGAAGTTATTAGGGTCAGAGTATGATTTCATTTAAGTGTTTTTTTTTGTGTTTATTTATTAAAAGCTTTATTTTTTTTATGGAAATTCATTTCTTAAAAGGATTTGCATACTTTTTCTTCATATAAAGTAAACCCATTTTATAAATTGTTTCATTGGCTTCCAATAACGAGGTTTTTAGTTCAATATTTTGTTTTATTAATTTGTCCTGGAATTAAAAAAAAAAAAATTTATTATGACTTAAACATAATAGTGCTTAAAATTTACAATGAAATTAGAATTTTCCCTTGACTTTTCATTTAATTTGGTGCTTTCTTCAAGGAACTTTTTCTTATCTTCAGCATAAATTTCCCGTTCAAGCTTTAATTGCGCTTCCAATGATTGATTTGCTTCCAATATTTTATTAATTTCCTCTAAAACATCGTATTTTTCTTGGACGACATTCTTCACTAAATCTTGCATGTTATTATTTGCTTGAATTGAATCTTCAAGAGAATTTCTAAGACACCAGACTTCAGCTTTTAATCGAGATACCTCAGATGCACTCACAATTGATGGATTTTCTTCTGCGCCTTCAATTTTGCTGTGATTTCCACTCAAACACTTATTTCTTCCAAATATTTGACAAAGACAGGGCATTATAACTACGAAAGATCATTCAACCACTTAGCATTGCTTTGTTTCATTAACATAAATTATATTTTGATGATTATTATTATAATTATGATTTTTTTTTATTCATTTTATTTTATTGTATAAAAATAGAACTAAATTACGTTAATCAAAAGAAATTTTTTTTTAATGTCTTTCAAAGTTAATTTGATTAAAATAATAAAAAAAAAATTAAACAAGAATGAGTTAAAAGAAATTTATGAATTTGCTAAGGAAATTCTAATTATATAGAAACAAATTAGTTTATTTTTTTTTTTTTTTGATAATCAAGATTATTATTATAATTTTTTGGCTAATAATAAGTGTCAATGTACATTAAAAAAAAAGTAATTTACCTCAAATTATATGACATTAAAGTCATTGTTGACTATTTTAAGAATGTTCTAAAAATGTTTCTGAAATTGAGTTCTATTTTGTTTTTTTTTTCATTTCAAATAGGTTTCATGATGAAAACTTTTTGATTTTTTTTGTATGAAATTCATTTAAGGATTTAGCCACCAAGAAAAAAGGTAAAGAACCTGTCATGTTGACGAATATGCTATACGTATATTTTTTTAACTCATTAACCGCCTCTCCTAGAAATATTGAGTGTTCAACAAAACTTTCTTCTAGGATTTGTTCTTTGCGTAACAGTGATCACTTTTCGTTTCCATGAAAATTTTGAGTTTCATACAAAAATTTTACAGGAGAGCCGTTTGAAAGTTTCGTATATTACCACAGAAATACGTACAGAGGTCTTTTACGAAGATGAAAAAATTGGATGACTTTTCATCTTATTTCTGTTAATAATTTTCTTATCATAATCGAAAAAAAAAAAAATTAGAAAATGTAGAAAATAATTCAAGTGGAAAACCCTTCAAATAATTGAAACATGTTCACGAGGATCTAAGAAAAATTTTGATCGAGTTGGTGAGTCGAAAAATCAACCAACGGTGGTTAATGGGTTAAATAAAAGCCTTTACGAGCTAAGTCCATAGAATAGAATTCATTTTGACGTTTGAAAATTTCACATACAAAATTTTGAAGTTTCCGTATGTGTTTCTATACAAAATAAACGTCAAATGAAATGTCAAGTGAAATTTTAACAGATAACGGTATGTATTGGTCTACTTCCTTTAAATATCAGACTTTCACTCAAAGCTCATTTTTTTTGTCAGAAAACTACAAAATCGATGTATGGCAACTTTATTTAGAATAAAAAGGGCGACATTTTTGTACAATATTTCAAAGTCATATTTTGAATGTAACTGGGTCAAAATGACCAAAAGTGGTCAAAAAACGCTACTTTTCAGGGGTTTTTACCAAAAATCATGATTTTTGTACAAAAACTTGTAAAATTGCTGATTTTGATTTAAAATTTAAGTTTTTTGAATATTTAATTTACCTCCGATGTATAATTACAGAGCTATTGAGTGTGAGGAAACCTCAAAAACCATAGTTTTCAGGCTTTGCATAATTTTTTGAAAAATAAAAAACTCAAACACTAAAATTCTGTTAAGTAGGCGTTAACCCTTTTGCTACTGGTGGTTACTACGTCTAACCATCTGGTAAAAGTCACGAAAACCGATATTTTTTTTAAAAAATTAATAATTTCTCTTTTCTAACAGTTAATTTGAATCCTTAAGATTAACTTAAAATAAAAAATTTGTGCATTTGAATATTTCAAGATATGAATTTTGACTATTATAAATTCAAATCCTGACAAAAGTAAACACAAAAACTAATGATTCAATTTTCTTCAAAACTTTCAAACTCAAAATCAAAAATTTACCGTGAGTGTTGCAAAAACTGAATAAAATATAATTAAATAAATATATTTTTCGACAAATTATTGTCATTTTTTGATCCATTTTCATTGAAATTGTTGATAAATCTTGATGTTTGAGTATTTGTAACCACCCTTATTTTTTTTAGTTGTTCCTTTAAAATTACAATTTAATGTAACTGAAAATTCTTATTTTAATAAAATTAATTGATTTATGCAGAGAAACCTTTATTTTTCTCATTATTTCAATGAGCTGTAGCAAAAGGGTTAAACTATCTTTAAAATCGGTTCTGAGGGGTTTTGGCAATATGTTTTCAAACTTTCAAACAACGTTCTAAATTAAAAAAAAAATAAATTTTGAGATTTAGATTTTCAATGTCTATAGTTCTGAGAAAAAACAACTTTTTCAAATGAATTTCATGATTTTTGACTTTTCTAGCATCAAATTCTAGCAGAAGATGATCCATTGGAGAAAAAATTGTAGTCAGGAGCACATTCTAATCCTGAAAGGATAAAAAAATATCTACAAAGTCTCATTGCTTTGTCTGAATGGGATCAGTAAAATCGATTTTCAGACGGCTTTCCTTTGATATGACGTCAAATTTTGTGTCCTTAATCGACGTCATTAAGTGTTTTTTTTTTTCTTTGTTTTACATTTCTTAACTTTTATTACTTAGATACCCAAATACACTGAGCTATATCTATTTTCATTCAAAAGAAAATTAAAACGTAATCCTGAAGATGACCGTCCATCGTATTTTTTGGTGAATCAAAAAAAAATTACATCAAAACTCTAAAGAAAGTTTAATTTTAAATCCCGTTAAAGTGCGTTTAACGCAAAATTCAGCCCTCCAGTGGAAATTTAAGATCATTTTAATGTAACATGTTAAAAAAAGTATTACAGATAAGGGGAAAATCAAAAAATCAGAAACATTAATTACCTTTATATTTCAACACAACAAGAAAATCGCGTGACAACAACGCAAAGCTAAATTTTGAATGGTCCTCAAAAAAATAAAATGAAAGTAACACTTAAAATGAAACTAAAACTATTAATATTGCTATATCTTGTTTTTTTTTTCCTCGTATTTAGCTGTATTTGATTATTTTTAATGCTTTTACCTTCTTATCATCTCTTATTAATGATATTTTTTTTAAGTTTAACGTAAATCTTAATTGTGACCACAATAGGACTCTTTGAGACCGCGGTGGTGCCCTTGTAAAACCTAAACCTAATTGTCATTATTTGTATTGAATCAATTTGAAACTCTTTGAAAAAAATGGTTTTCTTAAAATAAGATATCAAATTTAACAAGGACCTGAATAAAAAATTGATTGTGTTTTTATTTTTTAAATTTTATTTAATTGGCATTTATTAAATAATTGTTGCTTTTTTGATTTTTTTTTGGTCTAATCTAAAAATTTATAACTTTTCAATCAATTTTTTTTTTTATCGTTTTATTTTTAAATTAATTATTGAAATATTTTAACAATTGCTTATCTAGAAATGAACGTGAGTTTTTATTGTAAAATCTATAATTTAATGTTAAAATTGAATATGAATGATGAGCAATAAATCAGGGATAATAGGCTTCTCTTATCGCCGATATTGTTGTTAGTGCTGCTAAACTGAATAAGAGCCATGTGACCGCCTTTAATGGACTTATTTTGTTGGAAGAATCTACAAAAGAAAATCAAATTTAATGCAAATTAGGGAAAATTAGGTCATATTTGAAGTGAAATTAATTTTATTTTTGTTTGTTAAGTGTCATGTAATCTTTTGTAAAGACATTTATCACTTTGATTAACTATCAAAGGAAATCTTTTCATTTGAAATAAGGTTTTGCGTGATTTGTCACCATTAAATTAAAGTAGATTGAAAAGAAATTGTATCTTTTGTGAATCAAGAGGAAGTGTTTTGTAATTTATTTACTTACTTTTTGTAGGTCTTGGTTTAATACAAACTTGAGCCTCTACATCTGGAGTATGATCGACCTTACATTTGCATTCACTGTTGCGACACTCGACAGTATCTGGCTCTGATTCAACAAAACATTCACTCGATCGTTCACAGGGTGCATTAAGTGGTACCTTTTCATAGCATCTGTCATCCTTATGATGGTGAATTATCTCACATTTGCATGTTCTATTTATGCATTTACTCAAGTCGCCAAGGAGAGGCGTGCATTGTTCATTTGCTTTGCATTCATCTTCGTATTTTGTTGCTGTTCAAATGAAAGGAATTTTAAAAAAAAATTAATTTAAAGCAAAAAAATACAATTCACCTTTCTTTAAGCACTCTCCTTGAGCATGCACGAATTGCTTTTTACACGAACAATATTTCTGACCCTCAGACTGATCAATTGAATATTTGAAATTTCGTTTTTCACTTGATACACATTCAGAGTTCTCTAAAGCACACATCTCATCAGGACTGCCACATGATGCACCAATTCCTGGCATACATTTTCCATCTCGTTCCACATAATTTTCCTTACATACGCATGATTTGTGCTCATTACATCTTGTATTTGGAATTGAACACATGCTATCTAATTCACAATATTCTCCGAGTCCCTCTTTAAGTTCACACAATTCCTTTTCTTTGTTGTATGTGGCATATGCATGACATAGACAAGTTTTTTTTGGAGCATCCTTTGGACAATATGCTGCGCCATAAACAGAACATTGCTCATTATATACACAGGACCCTTCGAAATTGATGGTCGCTAAAAAAATTAAATTCATTGCATTAAAGTTGCTACTTCTCAAAATCAAAGTAATTGTCTTACGTTTGACACAAAATCTCATATTTGGACTATAGAACGTGTTAAAAGGACACAAACATCGATTATTTTCGAATCGAGTATTAGCTGGACAGAATTCTTTATGTATTGTATGTTCTCCCAATTCAGCATGACACAAACCCTGTTTTTCGTAATATCCATATTGACAATGACACAATGCTTTGCGACAAACTGAATGATCAAGACCGGGACATGGATCACCTTCACTTGTGCAGGGATCACCAACTGTAATGATTTAAATGATTATGTCAAAATGAAATTCATTTCATTGAGTTTGAATTAAAATTCTTACATTGCGTACTCTCGTCACGCATTGATGACTCATAACTTGATAATGAATTTTTATGATTATTGCTATCACTTGTTGCTGTAC
This sequence comes from Culicoides sonorensis, assembly GCA_900002565.1. NCBI lineage: Eukaryota > Metazoa > Arthropoda > Insecta > Diptera > Ceratopogonidae > Culicoides > Culicoides sonorensis. The sequence continues at coordinate 24,116 of LN483932.1, read as the reverse complement.
TAACTGTACGTAATCGCTTATAATTAATATCATCACTAAGAGGATTGTCGTTTTTAAAACTACTTATACTAATCTGTGTACCAATATCGCGTAAATTTGTTTTACTACTTGAAATTCCGGATGATGGACTGTTTTCGCCACCGGTAGATGTGCCATTAACGCACGTCTGTTTTTCACATACTAAGGATAAATCTTGACTTTGACAGTCACTTTGTACCAGACATGGGTCACCAGGCTCTGAGGGAAAAAAAAAATGATTATACAAGTTTCATATTTAATTGAAGAGAAATTTAATACTGACTGGTCGATAATCGGCGACACACATTACTAGCACGTCGATAATATCCATCAGAACAGCTACAGACTTTATCCCTGCAAACCACACTTTCACGATCAGCACCAAAGGCACAGTCAATGTCCTATAATTTGAAATTCAAATAACATTATTCATTTTTTTATTTTAAATAATTTAAATCTCACTTCACTACAAGCTGAATCTAAGTGTGCTAATTTTCGACATTTTCCACGTGCGTAAGTGTATCCATCGGCACAGTCACAGGCTCCATTGTTACATATAGCACCAGAAAGCTACAATAAAATATTATTCATTTTTTATGCAATACAATCAAAATTAACTTACCATATGAGAACACTGAACCGGATCTTTACACGCTACACCATGAGCTGATTCTTTGAGACATTCAGTAACATCTGACGAGAAAATATATCCAGCTGGACAATAACAGTAATTATATTGACTGCACTTTGCATTTGCTACAATACTATTACAATCTAAATTATCTCTACAAGGCCAAAGAACACTATCAACTCCTACATAACAAAAAAAAGTAGAAAAAAATGATTAATTACAAATCAATTAAATTAAAAGAAAATCGTGAACTTGAAATGAACTCAATTCAAAACTAACCCGTCAAGTTAGATAATTGATTAACAAACTGTTATAAATTCAAACAACCACACTCTCATTGTAAATATTATTATGTAACATTTTCTTTTAACATTTTTACAAGTTTTATATTGCTGTTACGCTATTTTCTTTAAGACCGCGTAGCGCCCAAACGATTCATCTGAGACCCAAAGTATGTTCTAGACTTATGTTCGTATTATGCGTGGGAGTGTTTATGGATCAAAAAAATATAGGGTGTCCATACAAAAAAATAGGGTGACCAGGTGGAAAATTCCGAAATTTTCCGGGAAAATGGAAAATTTTCATGCCAAAATTTTCTTCACATGATTCTGAACAACTTTGCCTAAGACACCCCATATCTAAATTGTACAGGAAAAAATTTTTTCATACAACATAAAATTTTCATTCACATCACATTCATCTCTTATTACAAGTTTTATATTGCTGTTACGCTATTTTCTTTAAGACCGCGTAGCGCCCAAACGATTCATCTGAGACCCAAAGTATGTTCTAGACTTATGTTCGTATTATGCGTGGGAGTGTTTATGGATCAAAAAAATATAGGGTGTCCATACAAAAAAATAGGGTGACCAGGTGGAAAATTCCGAAATTTTCCGGGAAAATGGAAAATTTTCATGCCAAAATTTTCTTCACATGATTCTGAACAACTTTGCCTAAGACACCCCATATCTAAATTGTACAGGAAAAAATTTTTTCATACAACATAAAATTTTCATTCACATCACATTCATCTCTTATTACAAGTTTTATATTGCTGTTACGCTATTTTCTTTAAGACCGCGTAGCGCCCAAACGATTCATCTGAGACCCAAAGTATGTTCTAGACTTATGTTCGTATTATGCGTGGGAGTGTTTATGGATCAAAAAAATATAGGGTGTCCATACAAAAAAATAGGGTGACCAGGTGGAAAATTCCGAAATTTTCCGGGAAAATGGAAAATTTTCATGCCAAAATTTTCTTCTTATGAATCTGAACAACTTTGCCTAAGACACCTCATATCTAAAATGTACAGGAAAAAATTTTCTCATACAACATAAAATTTTCATTCACATCACATTCATCTCTTATTACAAGTTTTATATTGCTGTTACGCTATTTTCTTTAAGACCGCGTAGCGCCCAAACGATTCATCTGAGACCCAAAGTATGTTCTAGACTTATGTTCGTATTATGCGTGGGAGTGTTTATGGATCAAAAAAATATAGGGTGTCCATACAAAAAAATAGGGTGACCAGGTGGAAAATTCCGAAATTTTCCGGGAAAATGGAAAATTTTCATGCCAAAATTTTCTTCTTATGAATCTGAACAACTTTGCCTAAGACACCTCATATCTAAAATGTACAGGAAAAAATTTTCTCATACAACATAAAATTTTCATTCACATCACATTCATCTCTTATTACAAGTTTTATATTGCTGTTACGCTATTTTCTTTAAGACCGCGTAGCGCCCAAACGATTCATCTGAGACCCAAAGTATGTTCTAGACTTATGTTCGTATTATGCGTGGGAGTGTTTATGGATCAAAAAAATATAGGGTGTCCATACAAAAAAATAGGGTGACCAGGTGGAAAATTCCGAAATTTTCCGGGAAAATGGAAAATTTTCATGCCAAAATTTTCTTCTTATGAATCTGAACAACTTTGCCTAAGACACCTCATATCTAAAATGTACAGGAAAAAATTTTTTCATACAACATAAAATTTTCATTCACATCACATTCATCTCTTAATTACAAGTTTTATATTGCTGTTACGCTATTTTCTTTAAGACCGCGTAGCGCCCAAACGATTCATCTGAGACCCAAAGTATGTTCTAGACTTATGTTCGTATTATGCGTGGGAGTGTTTATGGATCAAAAAAATATAGGGTGTCCATACAAAAAAATAGGGTGACCAGGTGGAAAATTCCGAAATTTTCCGGGAAAATGGAAAATTTTCATGCCAAAATTTTCTTCTTATGAATCTGAACAACTTTGCCTAAGACACCTCATATCTAAAATGTACAGGAAAAAATTTTCTCATACAACACAAATTTTCATTCACATCTCATTCATCTCTTATTACAAGTTTTATATTG
>LN483932.1:7223-20555 GCA_900002565.1 Culicoides sonorensis | reverse complement strand
ATGGAAAATTTTCATGCCAAAATTTTCTTCACATGATTCTGAACAACTTTGCCTAAGACACCCCATATCTAAATTGTACAGGAAAAAATTTTTTCATACAACATAAAATTTTCATTCACATCACATTCATCTCTTATTACAAGTTTTATATTGCTGTTACGCTATTTTCTTTAAGACCGCGTAGCGCCCAAACGATTCATCTGAGACCCAAAGTATGTTCTAGACTTATGTTCGTATTATGCGTGGGAGTGTTTATGGATCAAAAAAATATAGGGTGTCCATACAAAAAAATAGGGTGACCAGGTGGAAAATTCCGAAATTTTCCGGGAAAATGGAAAATTTTCATGCCAAAATTTTCTTCTTATGAATCTGAACAACTTTGCCTAAGACACCTCATATCTAAAATGTACAGGAAAAAATTTTCTCATACAACATAAAATTTTCATTCACATCACATTCATCTCTTATTACAAGTTTTATATTGCTGTTACGCTATTTTCTTTAAGACCGCGTAGCGCCCAAACGATTCATCTGAGACCCAAAGTATGTTCTAGACTTATGTTCGTATTATGCGTGGGAGTGTTTATGGATCAAAAAAATATAGGGTGTCCATACAAAAAAATAGGGTGACCAGGTGGAAAATTCCGAAATTTTCCGGGAAAATGGAAAATTTTCATGCCAAAATTTTCTTCTTATGAATCTGAACAACTTTGCCTAAGACACCTCATATCTAAAATGTACAGGAAAAAATTTTCTCATACAACATAAAATTTTCATTCACATCACATTCATCTCTTATTACAAGTTTTATATTGCTGTTACGCTATTTTCTTTAAGACCGCGTAGCGCCCAAACGATTCATCTGAGACCCAAAGTATGTTCTAGACTTATGTTCGTATTATGCGTGGGAGTGTTTATGGATCAAAAAAATATAGGGTGCCCATACAAAAAAATAGGGAAACCAGGTGGAAAATTCCGAAATTTTCCGGGAAAATGGAAAATTTTCATGCCAAAATTTTCTTCTTATGAATCTGAACAACTTTGCCTAAGACACCTCATATCTAAAATGTACAGGAAAAAATTTTCTCATACAACATAAAATTTTCATTCACATCACATTCATCTCTTATTACAAGTTTTATATTGCTGTTACGCTATTTTCTTTAAGACCGCGTAGCGCCCAAACGATTCATCTGAGACCCAAAGTATGTTCTAGACTTATGTTCGTATTATGCGTGGGAGTGTTTATGGATCAAAAAAATATAGGGTGTCCATACAAAAAAATAGGGTGACCAGGTGGAAAATTCCGAAATTTTCCGGGAAAATGGAAAATTTTCATGCCAAAATTTTCTTCACATGATTCTGAACAACTTTGCCTAAGACACCCCATATCTAAATTGTACAGGAAAAAATTTTTTCATACAACATAAAATTTTCATTCACATCACATTCATCTCTTAAAGGAATGTGCTTTATGTATTGCTTGATTTTGAGTGTTAGGAATCTTAATCAACACTCAAAAACAATAAATAAAAATCATAGTCCAAAATCAAATGAGCTGAAGTTAGTGAAGTTTATCAACTTCAAAAATACAAGTTTTCAAAATGTGAACACAAAAACATAAAACAAGCGAAAAAATTAAAATCTGAAACTTGTACAATGTACTATGAGTAGACCTCTCTCAATAATAAGTGAAAATTTTTCTATTAATGAGAACCAAAATTGTACAAGTTTCAGATTTTAATTTTTTCGCTTGTTTTATGTTTTTGTGTTCACATTTTGAAAACTTGTATTTTTGAAGTTGATAAACTTCACTAACTTCAGCTCATTTGATTTTGGACTATGATTTTTTTATGGTATATCAAATCAGAATATACACAAAAAAATTTTTACTACTATATGACGTCATTACTGAACTTCTAGTGAAGTTCATTAAAGAATGGAATACAAATTGGTTTTGAAAAGTCGATGTATATCTGTGTTGTAATCATCATCATTAATTTTATTACATGATTATTTGTATCGATATTCAATACAACGTACAGATAAAATTTTTCACTCTAATTTCCTTATCCTTCAGTGTATAGTTATAATAGACATAAAAAAAACCGTTTACAAAATAAACATGGTTAGGACGATACAAATTTGAAGTGTGTTTCCGTTAGTATCAGATATGTCTGGGATTTTGACAGTTATGTTGAGGGGGAAGGGTAACCCCGTCTAAGGAATTTTTTTGCCAATCAACCAGCCACCGATGCTGATCCTTTTGGGATGAATCTTTATGATTTTTTGGTTCCAGTGGCGGATTGGCCATACGGGGAATCTGGCAAATGCAAGAAAGGTCGTAGTCGATCGTCTTGTAAAAGTTTAGTTTAGTGTAAATTTTAAAGAAAATCATACGGAATGCCAGGTCCGTTAATAATTTTCAATCCGCCCCTGATTGGTTCATAAGTTTTTCGGTAATTTTGGGGGCTACAAAATATCAGAAGCATCGTTTACATTCATATTAGATAGACTCTGATTTGGTCTAACGTTGCATGATACATGTTTTGAGTTAGTCTTAACAGTTTTTATTGCCAAGAATACTCATTTTATATTAAAACAATGTACGGGAACACTGTAGCCAAATAATGAATGAGATTGGACGTCTCAAGATCATGAAAATGATAATTTTTAGTATTCAGATCACATTTTTTTTTAACTTTCCATACTTGGCGTCAATTTGAGTGTGTTGGCCAGCGGCATCGAGAGGTTCTTGATTTGTTTTACATTTTGCCCAAATCCATAGTTTTAAAATAGAAAAAATCCAAATATTGATTTCGAATTTGGCCACCTCTTCCATTTGGAACCTAGGACTTTTGCTCCACTTTCCCCTCCCTCTACGCTGCTGTAATGCAAAAAATCTGTGCAGTTTGAAGTTAGCATCTTTTTATACTCATTAAAATTTTCATGGTAATCCATTCTCTTAATTTTGAAAATAAATCTGAAGCTTTGTAGCTAACTACTACTTTATGCATGGTATAACTCCTTATAATTTACGTACAGAGCGCGTTATACACATACGAATTTGTTATAACGTTATACTTTGCATAAAGCGGGCGTAAGTCCTTAGATTCAGGGGCTGAGCAATTTTTCCTACTGAATCCTCAATTGGGTTTATTGTTGTACTAAGCAAGACGTACTAGACTTTAGTGAATTAGTTTGAAACACAATTTCAATTAGAAATTCCTCAAATACCAAAACATTATAAATTTTTTTTCTATCATTTATGTTAATGTTCATGTATATGTGTGTATGTGCATGTGTGTGTTTATATGAGTAAATAGTTAATGATTAAATAGCACTTCGGAAAATTGTCCGAACAAGGAATAATTCATGTATGTAAACATTTAATAAACAGATATAACACTCAGATGTAGATATTTTTATTTGATAATCTTTCGTTTTAACATTATTTGATAGTGACAGTTGATAGTACGATGTCACGGTCATAAACTTTGTTTTTTTTTGTTTGCTTTTTCTTCTCATTTCATATTTATAAAATTTAAAAATATATCTTTTATTTTTAAATATCTGTATAATTTTTTTTGTATCATATCACTGAACTTTTGCTTGTAAAATAATAATTTTCCTGGAATTTCATCCATGTACTTTGTAATTATTTTATTTTTTGTATTTTAATCACTTAAATATGTTGCGATTGATTGGTATTTTTTTAAAAAAAGTCTTGGAAAACATTTAAATGAAACTAACCTTGAAATGTTTTCCTTTTAAAATATGCAAGAATCACCTGTATGTCATGATCATTTCATGAAATATTTATTATGAAAATGTGTGGGTTTACTTTTTTTTTTTAAATAAATGATTAATAAATATTTTTAGATTGAACTTGTAATGATATCACATATTTTTTTGTTTGTTGCGAGGCTCTCGATTCATTTTTGTTTAATAATTTATCTTAACAAGGGCCAATTATTTCACATTTCATTCATTTTTGTTGTTTTGATAGTGAAAAAATAAAAACATTACATAAAATAATTACCAATATGATAAAAAACAATATCTGGGTACAAACACTGTACAAATTTGTAATGAAATTGCCTGCAACAATAACAAAAATAACGTCTACGATAATAATGATGATGATGTTTGTGATGTCGGAACAAAAGAAAACGTGATTTATTCCGTGAAGACTCTTGTTGCTTGTGATGTTTATGAAGATGACGATGGTGATGATGATGATGTTTTCCTTGTTCTGAAGAGCTTGATTGAGATAAGTTATTTTTCGTTGCTACACCATAAAATCTAACTTGCTTTTTCGACATAAACTAACTGAACTGGTCAACTACTGGTCATAAAACAGAGTCACACACTAAAAAACATCATCATCATACTTTTACTATTATATTGGGTGGTCAGTTGTCGTTGTGGTCGTCACAATATATCGCGCCACAAACACATTACTTTAATATTATAAATTGTTTCTATTATTTCAGTTATTTTAGTTGTTCGTGTAGTTATTTTTTTTTCAATGTGTGTCAGTTTGATATAAATTTTATTGAATGATATGGGTGTGTGTGTGTGTTTGTGAATGTATGTTCGATGACAGTGTATTGGAAAAATTTTTTAATCCTAATATGTTACAATATGGAAAAGTCATAGTCAGCACATGTGAGTGTGTGTGTGTGTGTGTTTTGTTTTAAAAATACATACAAAAAAAGATAGTTATCACACACAAACAACAAATCCATTTATGGAAAGTTATTATATTATAAAACCCTGAGGAAAATAAAAATATTCTTTTTATCACACGTGAGCTTACTAAAAAAGGATTGAAATTTCTTTAGTCTTCTTTAGGAAATTGGGAAAAAAGAAAACGAAAGAAAACCCCTTCCTTAAAATTCTTCCTTTTTTTTGCGACGAGATTTTAGATGGGAATTCCTACAGAAAAAATATAAATTTCAAACAAACGTTTTCGAGTAAAAAAAGGATATTTTCGTAAGTTTTAGGCAAAAGTGACCTGAAGCAAAGTTGTAGAGAAAATTTCAAGCTGCAATTTTGCTGAACTGACCAAGTCGATATTTTCTATATTGAGCTCATTTTTTGGGGAACAGCATTTTCTATGTACGAGGCAATATTTTGGTATGACCGGAGAGACTTTGAACTTGATGAATGAAACCACAGTTCATTCCACGTTCCTTCCGTTGAATTTGCCACAGAGTAAAATTTTATTTGAAAAATAATACAAAATAAAATTAGGGTGAAAAATGGGAGCTCGTATGTACAAACAATGATATGTGTGTATTTTTATACGTATTTTAGTTTATCATGCAATATTAGGCTGCTTAAGGTGTGTTGAAGACTTCAGAAGGCATTCATGGACAAAAGTTCATTTCGATGATTAGCCATCCTAATATAAATTTATATATAAAATTAATTTTTGATTCAATCGAGATTAAAACAAAATTTGTTCCAATTTCAACTGAAATTCATACTTTAAGCCACATGTTCCGAAAATTACGTTACAAAATTAAATTGCAATTTTTAAATTTATATCATTTTCTTTGTTAATACACTTATAAAATCCATTGCTATTTTTATGAAGGCAAACATAATTTCTCTAATGAGAATTCTTAACAAGTAACGAGGGAATTGAATTTGCACGACTTATGATTTAACAAACGATGGGTTTTTTATGCCGGAGGCTTGCCGATGGCTTTTTTAAATCCCCAATACAGTCCTGGGCTTCGGCCTGTTGCCACTGAATAAAATAAAATAAACAACAAAAAATAAAACGAATTCGATTTGCGTGAAATTTAAGTAAACGGCGGACAAAAAATTTTCCCCGCATATTAAGTGTGGACTACAAGAGTGTCCATCAAAGTCGCAATTTTTTACAAGTTACCACCCTGTAAGTGTCAATCAAAGATCTCCGTCTGCAGTCCAAATCACTTTGTACTGCGGGACGCTTTCAATTTACAGTGTAAACCCAAATTCGATGTTGACTTGCATGTTCCTTCAATTTGATTCAAATTAAATGTTTGGTCTCATTTTAATCATTTTATAATATTTTATGTAATTTTTAAATTCATATGAGCACAAATAACCATTTTTTATTATTTATTTTATTTTTTTATTTTTGTTACTGTACTTCATTTAATTTATTGGAAAATGTTGTTTCAAGGACAAATTCTTAACACACTCCAACACTATTTTTATATTATTGAGTCCCATAACGTGGTTTATTTTTATCCTGACTCTATTTATTACTCATGCGAGGTCATATTAAACAAATTTTTATGTTTACTTTAATAATTATCATGTGTCAATATGATATTTTTTTTATTCAAAGGAAAGAATAAATGTGTAATTATTTTAAAATTTATTGGAAATAATTTAATTTCTCTTAAGGACGAGCTTTTTTGAAAAAAAATTTGCAGTATCATTTTGGGGGGATTTCATTCAAATTTTTTTCGAAATTTCACTCACATTTTTTTGAAAATTTCAATCACATTTTTTTCAAAATTTTAAGTAATGAAATCAAATCAGTCCAGAAACTCATAACTCATTAAAATGTGATAAATAATAAAAAAAATGTTATTGATATGAAACTTTATCGTTATCATGGAATTTGATAATGATATGATAATTTTGAACGAATGTTATCAATTTTTTGATTTCTTATCTAAACTTTTGTAGTAGTTGATTCATTGTCAAATAACCGATTAAATGGAAAAAAAAAATTATATGTAATAAAATTGAACACCTGTGACCATTAATGATGATAAAAAAAAACACCTGTATTAATTTTGTATACTGATTACCTGGATAAATTTTTATGTTCTCAAGTGTTTTTTAAACGCATTTCTCGATCAGTGGAGTTTTTCAACTTAGCGTACCACGAGAAAGCATGGAATTTGTAAAAACCTCGAAAAATAACAGAAATTTTCAAAAAAAAACCACTGAAAATCTTGAAGTTTTTAGATACCGCGAGAAACTGAGAATTTGAAAAAATTGTGGACATTTTGAAAACCACTCGGAAATTTTTACGATTCTTGTAAATTTCACTTTTAACCGTGATATTTCGAGGATTTGAAAAAAAATACATTTCAATGGTTAAAATTCGATTCCGCAAACGCCAAGCAGTATGGAGTTAATTGCGGTGCGTTATCAACTTATAGTGTATATTTTTGCACAAAAATCTTATCTTTACAATTATCTTTTTCCGTATGTTTGGCCCTTAAGATATGTTTTTTCAATAATAATTTATTCTTATTTCGCTTTATTTTAACTTTGGATACTCACTTAAACTCAATACAGACAAAATCAAGGAGATTTTCAGAAAAAATTTCATTGTTTTCGATACAATTCAATTAAACGATTCAAGAATTTCTTTTATCACAGTTGAACTTGAATAATAAATTAACATAAATTTTGATTTAATTTTATTTTAAAGGTCCAATCACTTTGCTGTCTCAGATTTGACTGAAAAAATGAACCTCCAATCAACTGTCAAATAAAATTCACACATCGAAACAAAAAAAAATGATAAGATTAGTTAAAAATCAGCAATAATTATCACTGTTTGTACAGAAAATTACTTATGTTAACTATTGATTTACTTTTTTGATATTGTTTTGGATAACAGAACAATTTTGGTTGAACAACAGTTACTGCAATAACACAAATTTCCAATATGATATAAATAGGATAAAAAACTCCAAATATCTTAATTGACATCCTTTTGAAAGGCACTTTTTGGCTTTTTTTAGAAAAATTAAAATTGTATATATTGAATTTTATCAAAAAAGCTTGCATTTAAAAACGACGTGCAAGTCCTTAGAAAGTGTATAATAAAACTAAATTTAAGACAGAAAATTGGTCGCAACCATTGTGTGTGCGCCAAGGAAAAAATTTTAATGTATCGAAAGTAAAAAGAACACAAATATGCAAAATCAATGCACAAATGCATTTTACAGCTGCTTAAAATATAAAAAGAAAAACACACACACATAACTTTCTTAACTGTCATTTTTTCATTCATTCATGCAAAATCCGATTTATTTTTCTGTGTGAATGCCCAAAGAAATGGGTTTATGAAGAAAATTGAATAAATTTTAAAATGCAGTATCATAAAAAGAACGATTTTTTTTTTGGGAGAAAATTTCAATATTTTATAACAATACACCAAAATGGAAAATCTCCATTTCTGTTGTGGTCTTGTTATAATATGACCTACTTTTGCATAAATTATAAGCACAATTCCGATTCTAAAGTACACATCAATTTATATACGTTGAGGTAAATATTCATTGACAACATGTTAAATGGGTGTTTTGTTATTATTTTTATTAGAGTGAACAATTTTTGATCAAATATTTTGAGTTTTGACATTAAATGATTGTTTAACTGAAATCGATGGAATTTAAAATTATCTGGAAAGAGCCCAACTTTTTAAATGCGGAAAGTAATTTAATTTGAGAATCAATGAACTATATTCAAAACAAATAGAACGTGATCGTTAAATTTCGCCATTTTGAAAAAGTCGGCCATTTTGAATCCACGGAACTTTTTTTACCACCAACCTTTTTTTTCGATTCACAGAATTTTTCACGATCCTTGGTTCTTGTCGAGTTTGCAGTTTTCCCCGATTTTAATAAAATCAGCCATTTTGGAAAATTTTTTCATTTTGTAAGACGGCCATTTTGTTAAAAAATTCGAAAAACACACTGTCAAGAGCTAATATTATAGACAACCTACGAATACTAGAACTATTTTCATTGATTCATAAAATTAAGTTTGCGCCAGTTCACTTCTGAGACACGTGTATTCAAAAACTATGAAAACACTAATACAAAAAATATGGAAAAACATGAATATTTTAGGAAACTATAAATTAAACATATTGCAGCACAATGAATTTCGATGATTAAATGTAGTGTTTGTATACAAAGTTGGTTAAAACTATCATAGAAAGTGAGTTCAATGAAAATTGTAACACATTTAAACCATTTTCAGTCTGTACATTCAAAGTCTATTCCTCTCTCTCAATTCAATCAAATTTCGATAAAAGCACCAAATAATTCAATTCACCTCTGAATAATTAAAAGTAATGGTCAAGGTTACTCATTACTACTCATTTTCATGAAGATGGAATTAAAAATTTCCTGGTATACAAACAACTATTATTTCTGTAAATGATAGTAATTCAAACACTATATTTAAGAAGAGGCGTTTTTTCAAAAAGTATTTTTCACTTTAGGAGAATACTCAACAAAAAAAAAATAAAATCGAAAATTATGACATGCAAACACCCAAAAAAGGGAAAAAAATATATAATATTTACCATGAAATCAATAAGTTTTTTTTTATTTTTAATATTCAATAACTTATTTATAGTGAACTTAGGATATGCCAATGACGTGAAGCATTTAATGACAATTTTATTTTCTTTTCCTTTTATCATTATTACTATAAATGTGTTTTTCACAGAAATTAATCGAAATTCTGTGTATTTGTAAAATGTTGACAACTTATCAAATGAGGTTTTGTTGGAAAATTACTGTTATTAGGAGCTGATAAACTGATTATAAGAAAAAATTTGTAGTCGATCATGTGAGTTGAACTGGATTTATTTTTATTGAAAATTATGTTTAATGTCATATTTCTTGTGAAAATGTTTTTCAAAGTTTATAAGTAAAATTGACAGTTTCAGTCATATTTTATTTTCTTTATACTCTTATGTAATGGGATTTGAAATAATTCAGATTATAAATATGCACTTAAATATGCATGAAATTTCATTTTAGTGAATTTTTTATGTAGATTTTTCCGAATCAGTTGCGTAACTAGGGTGGAGGAGTTGCTCGAGGCGCCAAAAAGTAACAGGGCTCAAATTAAATAAATCTGGCTTATTGAAGTACGGAGGCAACGAGCTGATTGATAACTTACATGACTAAGTGTCAGAATCTTTTACGACCAAAACAGCACTTCAACAAGGTGATACTTTGTTATTAATGTGGCTTTTGAAGGTGCAATTAAACGTGATAGCATCCTATGATCCAGGACACTTGCACCAGGTTTGAGGCAGATTTTGGGGTTTTTATGATCTTGATATTGTAAATAGAAGGCCAATAGGAGTAACTGACACAAGGTGGATCGATGGCATCCAACATTACCTATGAACTTTACGAGTGCAAATCTGGAAACAGCAAGCGCAAGAAAGAAGACTGAGGAAGGTATTCTTCAACAGATCCAATCCAAATAATGACAATAGGGGATGAATTTAATGGCATGATCGATGATTTCGAGACTTGTAAGGCCCATTGCGTCGCTTGATTTTTCATCATTCATTCTTTGGAGCGTCGACTTTATTTGGTTCTGCACCACCTTTTCAAAGTGCTAGTTACGCCACTGACGTATGCAGTTTGTGAGAGGACGCTCTGCAAATCGCATTATTACAAAAAACCGCTGAAATTTTCAAAATCGGGATACTTACAGATCTGTCAAAATCACAGAAAATCGAAAAAATTTTAAAAACCGCGGAAATTTCGGAATTAAGGAAAATTATGCGGTTAAGTGATTTGCACAATGCCGGAATATCCCGGTTTTGAAAATGTTCGTGATCTTTTCCGATTATAGAAGTTTGCGCGGTCTCAGTTTGAAAATTCTGTCAGCTTAAAAGTCCGCTAAAAATCGCTTGCAGTTGCCACGTATGCTCTGATTAAGGCTCTCTTGCCCAACGCACGTCAGTCATGAGTCCATGAGAGGTCAGTATTTGAACTAAAGTGCACCTGCCTAGCTTATATTTAAAATTTAATATCAATTTTCAAATCAGACAGTTAATTGAAGCAAAATATTGTAATTTTATACAAACCTACTCTTTTATATCCAATATAACGTGAACAACTTCATTAATTTTTTATTTCCATGCAAATGAAAAACTCAACAACAAAAATATTTAAAAAAAAAACTGTTTTTTCCTTTAAAACTTAATAATCGTTAAATCTAGGTTACACACTGCAATTTGTGTAGTGCATCTAATCACGTTGAACATTGAAATTAATACTTTTGTTAATATCGTAAATTTTATTTTCTTTATTAATTATAAATGAATCACAATAATTTTTATCGTAATTTTACGTTTTTTGACTATTTTCAAAATAAATTTAACACTTTTAATTTAATTTTTTAATTAATTCAAATTTTACAGTAATTTATTTATGTATGTAATAATTTCACATGCGTACGACATTTAAATATATCACAAAAAACATTAAAAAAATTTTAACATGTTTTCAAGTTCTGGTCCGAATATCAACTGAATGTCTTCTATCAATTTTTTTTAATGTAACTAATACTAACTAGTTATTTATTGTTGTCTTGAAGCAGAAGCGTCTTCTATTTTTAATAAGAATGTAACAATATCGTATAAGGGTTGTAATAACACATGTCTCTTCAACAATATCTCTTTCTTATTATTTTACATTTACAACACCCTCGAGTAAAATGCACAATGTCATACACAATATGGCTAGTTTTTACGCGTGTAAACACATTTATTTTTTTTATGTCAATGTAATGATAAATAAAATAAAAAAAATGAAAACTAACACAAACGTATGGTCATTGTTTGAGTATTTACTTTTACTATGAAATAAAAACATGATACCGAAGTTTTCCTTTTAAGTATAATGGGGTAAGAAGATTATGCATATTCAAATTATCATTTTAAATTTGACCACATATACAATTAAAACGAATTTGAACCCACTGTTTGATTTTGAATCAATCGGTCAATCGGAAAAATTTTTCATTATTCATTATTATGTTCAATATTCATACATTTTTGTATAGTAGATATGGGAAAACGATTTGTTTTTTTCTTTGAAGTAAAAAGTGATCGGAAATATTCGTGTTTTTACTATTTTTGTTCTTTTGAATGCATTTTTATTAGTTAAACTAATTTAACCCATTAACCGCCTCTCCTGGAAATATTGAGCTTAGAGCAAAACTTTCTTCTAGGATTTGTTCTTTGCGTTTCGATGAAAATTTTGAGTTTCATACAAAAATTTTACAGGAGAGCCAGTTGAAAGTTTCGTATAATACTACAGAAATACGTACAGAGATCTTGTACAAAGAAGAAAAAATTGCATGACTTTTTATCATATTTTTGATAAAAATTTTCTTATCTTAAAAAATCAAAATAACTGGTCTGACATTCTTAAAACATGTCTAATTATTTATGAAGCAAATTTAAAAAAAATATTTGAGATCTTCTAGGAGAAATCAGGCTCCAAAGTCGACCAGCGGCGAAAAATCGACCAGCGGCGGTTAATGTGTTAAATTGTCTTTTAATTGTCAAACGAAGAGGTTTACTCAATTTTTATTGGAATGTGATATGACATTTTTTTTCTTAACTGAGATTTTTTACATGAAACTGAAAAACGATAAAATAAGCTGAAAATTGTGCAATTTGCATTTTTTGGCCTCTTTATGATTGCCATATCAACTTAGTCATTTCAGCAAAGTTAAAGCTTGGAATATTTTCTACAATTTTGTAGCAGGTCACTTTTACCTAAATCGTTATGAAAATATTATTTTTCTTATGACATTTTAACAACAGTATTAACGGTAATTTTCTGTCATGGAAAATCAAAGCTCTTTATAAACACTAAAAAATAATGACATGAAAATAAAGTGAACTATAGCACCACCTAGTGGAAGCTTTCGACAGGTTAATATTCATTATTTTGTAAACAAAGGACAAGTAAAAGGTGCCTTCATACAAGTGAATTTAAGATAATATTGGACAATGCTAAATTCAAAACTCACTCACAGTGCTCAGATCAAATAAAAAATTGGATAATTTTTTTATTGTATAATAATATTTTTATAATTACTACTTTTTTTTAACAAATATGTAGGTAAAATATCTATTTATGACTCTTCTATTTGATTAAATTTGTTGATTCGCATTGAACAGATAAGTTAAGTTAACTTTAAGTTAATTGTGATAGTAGTGGTGCTGTGGTAATAGGAGTAAGTTGTCTTACTTGACTTGTGTGGTTTTGATTAGCAATCCAATTTAATCCAATAATGTTTTCAATGCAATTCATAATAAACTTTTGGTAAAAATAAAAAATTAAAGTACCAACTAATATAAAAGCAATAATTATAACAGCCCAAGTCATCCATGGTTTCCATGTACTTGTAGTTGAACCATTTTGTGCCTGCTCAATTTTAGTGTGTTTTCCATTTCCTTCGCCATATTTTTCTTTACACTGGCAATGCTTTTGTTCGACCAAATGTTTGAAATGTTTTTTAATTGAT
>LN483933.1:0-48535 GCA_900002565.1 Culicoides sonorensis | reverse complement strand
GTTTATTTTAGAAGTTAATAACTTCCTAAATAATGGTCAGAACTTTGTTTCCATTTGAATTTTTTTATATATTTTTTTTTTTCTGGCTCTTTTAACATTCTTGGCGAGGCCCGTTGGTTTTTGACTCAAATTCACTTTCACATATTTGTTCTTTGCATTTTTTTTATTGCACTTTAATTTATTGTACAACATTTTTACTGATCTGTAGGCTGAGTGACAGTGACTGGACGATATAAGTTGTTGACATTTTTGATTGGAAGTGGGTGAGCTTCGGTATTGAAGACCCATTCTTCGAGGGGAAGTAAGACATCGTCAGAGAATAAAAGGTAAAGGTACTGAAAATAATTTTAAAATTTTATTAGGATGGATTCAAGGAAATTAATTCAATTTAATACCTTTAAGGTTTCAGCTAAGAAGAAACTTTGTTGGACATCGTCTTTGACTGGATCTTCTTGATACACATTTTTGACTCCACTGTAACCGTTTGGAGTGCGACAGTAATTTTCTAATGCCTGTGAAATTGTGAAAAAATCAAATTAATCATGACTTCAAATTATTTTCATTATAAATTGTGATCATACCTGAACAGCATCCCATCCCCAATCACGATATTTTTGGTCTTTAGTCAGACGCCACATAATGAAATAACTTTCAAATGTCTCTGGACGTAAAATGTAATATTTTTCCTGGGATTTCAAAGCCTTCGCCTCAACTCCATCTGTAAATCTAAATGATTCAGGTCCTAAATGTGTTGCAGTCCGAATGTAACTTTCATGACATGTATTTGTCAGGCCTCTTGCTACTTCCATATATTTTGGTGATTGTTCATTATCCAGCGTATTTGCGGCTAATCCAAATAATCCACCAGCAAAACAGGCTAAATGATCCATTTTATGCTCTAATCGGTCAAATTTCAGATCAGACACGTACGTAAGTCCACCCTGACTCTTGCGGATCATGTGTTGCATTATCGCAGCCATGGCATCGTCAAACATTTGTCGACCATCTTCGTCCTCACGATCAGATTGAAGCCATGCTTTAAGTAAATACTCGTAATAACTATCGCCCAAGGCACCAAGTGACATGTGTTCTGTAAATTGAAATGAAAATTTAATTGAAATCTTAATATTAATAACAATTCACTTACGTTGTCCCCATTTTCCAGTCTTTGGATTCAAATAATTTGGATACAACCCTTTTGGTTTCTCCAATTCTTTCAGTACTAATCTGATATTGTTAACTCTCTCCTTGTAAATCGGATTCCCGGTTATATCACTTAAATATGCAAATTCAAGATGTAAAGTCCCGAATTCAGAGAGAATCGACGAAGCTCCACTTGCCCATGCATAATTTTTGCTTGAACCAGATCTAAAGTTAATCAATGCATATGGAATTCCTGTTGGGGTTTGGAATGCAGGTAACAGTTTATCTGCCGTATATTGTGCTTTCTCCTTGAAAATTGGATCTCCCGTGAGGGCGTATAATGATAAGAATCCGCCCACAAAACGAATATTTGTCTCAAAAACACTGATATCCCCTGTGACATTGTCCAAATTGAATCGACTTGCCACCCAATCACGTCCCTCATCGAATTCATCCTTAAGTCCCATAATAAGGAGGGTATCAAGTGCATCAACAATTGTCGCACCCATGTCATATGCCCCAAATATACTGCCAGTGTGTGGCCGCTTTGAAAGTGGTCGAAGCTCATTTTTACCCCAGGCATAAGTTTTGTAGTTGCTCCATGCGTGAATCAACATCTGTAAAGAAAAATGAAAAAAATTGAATATTAATTAAAATAATATTACAATATGATAAACTAAACGAAAAAGGTCACATAAAATGCGTCATTATCCGAAAATGGTGGAAAACAGTTGGCAAAACAAACTGTAATTGATACTTTTATTTTGCAATTATTAAACAAATTTCCGGCAATAATTATGAATATTTATATATTGTGATGCGTCACGAAATCCAAAACAAAAAAAAATAATCTAATTATTAATCTTGGAATTGATCCATTACAAAAAAAACAAAAGTACATGAATTGTATGTTATTTTTAATCAATTAAGAGTTACGACTAGTGTAGTGCCGGTCAATAATAACAAACGCAAAAATGACCTTGAAATTTTTTTTTTGTTCCATATTGCAATTGGATCAGTTAGAATTGAAATTCATGTTCAAATATGAGGTCTTTTGAAGGAATGTCTTAATTTCGACACGTTTCCAACTAAAATTTGATTAAAAGTAATGAATTTTTATCAATATCAAAAAAAAAACAATGGGAGTCCCTAATCAACTTACTCAAAATCAGAATACACGCAAATATGTTAAAAATCAAATCACAATCCACACATGAATGCACCGCACAGTCATTAATTAATGTCTTTTAGTAGATGTCGACTCGTGACAACATTAAATAAGTTTATATAAAAAAAAAAAATTAATCAAAGTAAATCAGCAAGACATTGTGATTTTATGACAAGCTGTGATTGTTAACTATTATTGTAATAATAATAAAATTCATGTCAAATTATCTACAAATTTGAATGCGATAATCTAAGTGAATTAAACAATGGGTGAAAATTTTTATATAAATTTATAGATGAGACACTAACGAAAAGTAAAAAAGACGGGACTTAAATGAACTAAATTTGATTCAAAAAGTATTTAGTCTAGTTCACTTTTTTGTCACGTCTCTAACGTGGCGCTGATTTCAAGCTTTGAACAAGCCTTGGTCGAATTCAAAATAAAGCCTTGAGGTGACCGTTTCGAGAATTTTGATAGATTTCCGTAATGGAAAGATAACGTCACACCATTGGTGTGACGCATTCACGGAAGTGGCGTTTTGTGGCCAATTGTGGAACTAATAAATTCGAATGTAAATGGCGGCATGCCGAATTTTTTTAGTTCACATTTCACACTACTGGTGTATTGTCGTTTGTGTCTCACCAATGGTCACACGTTTGAAAATTGCATGATTGGGAAATTACTCTCCAAAACCAAAACCTCATTAACTCATTCGCGTCATCCGATGCGTCAACGCAACACCTACTTTGAGGTCACTTTTCTCGTTCATATCAAAAAATGTATTTGTCAATCTCTTTAAGAGTCTTAATTTAAGATGTTTTGTATCAAACAGTTGAATGGTTTTTGAATTTAAACTAAAAAGTTATGAGCTAAACTTTTAAGAAAAATCGCGTTTTTTTCATTCTCGTACAAGATTTCTGTATTTATTTGTGTAGCACTTATACGTATTTTATTTTGGCTCTCCTGTAAAATTTTTATATGAAACCTGAAATTTTCATCGAAGAGAAAAGTATTCACTTTTGCCTAAGGAATAAATCATAGAAAAACTTTTTGTTCAAAACTCAATATTTCTAGGAGCGGCGTCGAATGAGTTAACCCTCACCCTTAAGCTTAGTTCGTTTTTAGAGGATTTAAAATTTGACTTTTCAAATTCCTTCCGGCTACCTTAAATTTTCTGTATTAAATATACTCAGATGACAGTGTCTTGTAGAATTGAAGCACGAGTTAAATCAAAAATTCAACAGCTAAAAATTTATTTTATAAAGTTACAGGGATTAAAAAGTCCCTGGACAGGATGAAGGTTAAGTGAACGAACTTACGTTCATGTAAGACTTTGAATTCTTTGTCAGAAAATCAACAAATCCGTTATAGGTTAAGATCAAAATAAGAAAAATCGCATCATCTTAATCATTTTAAGACCTACCATGATTAGCTTCACTAAGACATAACATTTCAAACCAATGAACGCCAAAAACCTTGAGATAGCGTAAAAGATAATAAAAATACTAAAAAAAAGTTAACAAGAAAAGAATATTTACATCACATAGCAACTTAGTGTCAATTGTCCATAAACCAAACTTAATTAGCTTTCATTAAAACTACAACGTTTTTTTTATATCTAGGCTAGTATGACTAAAAGATAACAAAAATGCGCATACACACACACACACATGAAACACATTCAGAACAAAACAAAAAAATACACGATAACTGTTTCTTCTTTTTTTGTTACTTTTCCGTTTCTTATTATTAAATTTTACACATAATACAATTTTATTTTTATACACGAGATCGTAATAAAATGTTAAATTTAATATGAATAACAAATTACACATTTACACAAAATAAAACCAAAACAAAAATACAAAACATAAATAAAGAAATGAAATGAAATTCATTGCCATGCCAGGTCAATCAGCTTTTTTTTGCTGTGCGATAAAAAGACAATGATGTAATGTAGAAATAATTACAGGTAGTGGTAAAATGTGTTAAGTAAAATTTATATGTGAAGTTATGAGATTCGAGTAAATTTTTACACACATGAATACGGGTTATAGAGAAATAGTAATTCGAATACGTACTTTATAAAGGAAATGAGTCAGGAAGTGAAACATTTAATAATTTTACAATAATAATATAAAATACTAGAAAGTTTGAATAAGGTATTGTACTTTTGTGAAGTTGACATTGAAATTAAAATTATATGAAAGCTCAATGAAGAAATTAAGAGATTGTGAAAAGTCTTAGTAGGCTTACATATTAAGATGATGCGATTTTTCTCTATTTTGACTTGAAACGGATTTTTTGATTTTCTGACAATGAACGGATTACGGTAAAAACTTCAAAAGCAATCTAATTCGCCATGAGAGCATTGGACGACATATGAAGAAGGAAAACGTCAAAACAGAACTCACTAAGCGCCTGGAAAAGCGACAGAGCACCTAGAGTCCATTCTGGCCTCCATTCATGTCCCAGCTAAGATAAAAAACGCCATATTCTGATACTAAATTTAAATCTGAATCATAGAAAATGATTTCAGAACTCAAAATTTTCCTTGTTTACCTTTCAAAAAAACTTCTCCATAAAAATATGACATAAAACCTGATTTTTTTCAAAAAAAAACCGGAACCGCCCTAAAAATTTTATATTTTTGGTAACAAATCTCTTCCTGTTTGAATAAATTTCAAAATTTTATGTAAAAATCAACAAAAATAGACGATCGTCCTCACTTTTCAACTTTTATTCGTAAGTTATTGTATTCAAATCTAAAACCATCACAAAAATACATGCAACTTAATTCAGAGTCACAACACTTCTATGTTTGTATTTGAACAAGTTAACATGCAAATTAAACCAGAAATGAATTGATTAAAAATTATCAGCATTTAAAACTGGTTTAATGATTCTCACATCTAACTTTTGAAAAAAAAACTTTGAATTGTGTCAACACAACAACACGATTCTGTGATGTGATGTGACTCGAATTTCTTGGAATCACCCTCAAATTTTGATTTCAATGCTAATTTATGGAAACATGTGTGGCTTTTCTGCTAATTGCATAAACAAGTTTCGCTTTATTTTGATTTTATATTTCAGCATCCAAAGTTTATTTAATAGGAATAAAAAAAAAATCTATAAAAAAAATCACAGTCCAAAATCTTATGAACTGAAGTAAGTGAAGTTTATCAACTTCAAAAATACAAGTTTTCGAAATGTGAACACAAAAACATAAAACAAGCGAAAAAATTAATATCTGAAACTTGTACAATTTTTGTTCTGATCAATAGCAAAATTTTCATTAATTTTTAACAAGATACCGTCATAATTACAAATTGTACAAGTTTCAGATTTGAATTTTTTCGCTTGTTTTATGTTTTTGTGTTCACATTTCGAAAACTTGTATTTTTGAAGTTGATAAACTTCACTTACTTCAGTTCATAAGATTTTGGACTGTGATTTTTATTTATTGTTTTTGAGTGTTGATTACGATTCCTAATACTCAAAATCAAGCAATACATAAAGCACATTCCTTTAAGAGATGCATGTGATTGAAAATTTTATGTTGTATGAAAAAAAATTTTCCTGTACAATTTAGATATAGGGTGTCTTAGGCAAAGTTGTTCAGAATTATGAGAAGAAAATTTTGGCACTAAAATTTTCCATTTTCCCGGAAAATTTCGGAATTTTCCACCTGGTCACCCTATTTTTTTGTATGGACACCCTATATTTTTTTGATCCATAAACACTCCCACGGTGAATATGAACATAAGTCTAGAACATATTTTTGGTCTCAGATGAACCGTTTGGACGTTACAGAGGTTCAAAGGAAAAAAGCGAATACAATATAAAACTTGTAATAAGAGATGCATGTGATTGAAAATTTTATGTTGTATGAAAAAAAATTTTCCTGTACAATTTTTGTTCTGATCAATAGCAAAATTTTCATTAATTTTTAACAAGATACCGTCATAATTACAAATTGTACAAGTTTCAGATTTGAATTTTTTCGCTTGTTTTATGTTTTTGTGTTCACATTTCGAAAACTTGTATTTTTGAAGTTGATAAACTTCACTTACTTCAGTTCATAAGATTTTGGACTGTGATTTTTATTTATTGTTTTTGAGTGTTGATTACGATTCCTAACACTCAAAATCAAGCAATACATAAAGCACATTCCTTTAAGAGATGAATGTGATTGAAAATTTTATGTTGTATGAAAAAAATTTTTCCTGTACAATTTAGATATAGGGTGTCTTAGGCAAAGTTGTTCAGAATTATGAGAAGAAAATTTTGGCACTAAAATTTTCCATTTTCCCGGAAAATTTCGGAATTTTCCACCTGGTCACCCTATTTTTTTGTATGGACACCCTATATTTTTTTGATCCATAAACACTCCCACGGTGAATATGAACATAAGTCTAGAACATATTTTTGGTCTCAGATGAACCGTTTGGACGTTACAGAGGTTCAAAGGAAAAAAGCGAATACAATATAAAACTTGTAATAAATAAATAAACAAACATCTCAAGCACGCGTAAGTTCAATATATCAAGAAGTACTTTGATGATATGTAAAAATTTTCTTGATTTTCATATGTAATCACTTAATTAAACACGAATAAGTGAACCCAAACGTGAAATGATTGCTTGAAATTGTGACTTACATCCAACAATTCTTATACACAGTTCTATGCAAGCTGAAAACAAACTATCATTAGAACATGCAATGAAGCGTGATTAACAGTTGTCTGTTTGTTTGTTTTTTTGCTTCAACAATAAAACCACATTTAATCGAAATTATACATTTATTGTCGTATAGACGTATGGGAAATCTAAGAGGTTTAACCACATACCAATATATAAATAAAAATAATATGACTGCCAATTTTAAATAATGATCATTTACCGGCTTAAATTATTCAAATGTTGTTATACATTGTTAATTGATGGGTCAATCGATTCGATTATTTTTTTTCTCTGTGATAATTTGAACAAAATTATAATTTGATTGGATTATAGAAAGGTTTTGGTAATTGAAAATAAATATTGATATAATATCTGGACTAATGTAATTAGTTGAAAATTGGGTCATTTAAAATAATAATAATTGTTTGAATTGTAATTTAAACTCCCTTTGCAATGATGATGACGAAAGTGATTACAAAACGGCGTTACCCAGCTCAGCACCTTTTATTAAAAGGTCAAGAGCGGATTCAAGCCACCACCACTAAATTTAAGCTATTTAGCTGTCTATAAATGGAGCTTGAGTGGTGTGGTGGTGACCATATTTTTGTCTCGACCTTGGAACTGTTTGTATTTGCTTGCTCTTTAATTTAAGTTCAAGATCTCAATAGAATCCTTAGCGACCGCGATGCACTTTTGTAGACCGTACAATTTTCTAGGCGCCGCTCCTCAATTTTTGCTCTCAAAGTTTGTAGGAAGGACGACGCAATAGATAATGGAGACGTCTAAAGTTTTTTTCATCAAAATGTTTAATATAACGTTAGCTTTTAGCAAATTAACTGAGCTGGACCCCAATTTTTTTTTATTTCAAAGATTGGATCGAGCACTCCATGCAATTCAACTGCTTTTTGATTGAGCTTTTCATCTTACTCGTCTTGAAGGCCTAAGACTTCGAGAGCCGATTTTACACAATCTTTTAGTATCAAGGAAGTTCCCAGCATTGTGTAAATTAAATTCCAGCGTTTTTTAAAATCAAGCCTTAGACTGATATCCCGATTGAAAACTATCTTAACTTCTTTCTTAAGGATTCATTTCTTAGTATGGAACTCAAAAAAAAATTACACAGATCTCGAAATTTCACTGTTTCAGCATATGCTACTTCTAACTCCTACATTTCTTGATCGTTATTAACTTCGTCATCGTACTTACCACTTGATACACGTATTACTTATCGTTCAATCTTACACAAAA
The DNA here is from genome assembly GCA_900002565.1 of Culicoides sonorensis. Classification (NCBI taxonomy): domain Eukaryota; kingdom Metazoa; phylum Arthropoda; class Insecta; order Diptera; family Ceratopogonidae; genus Culicoides; species Culicoides sonorensis. The sequence continues at coordinate 40,291 of LN483933.1, read as the reverse complement.
TGACTCAAAATCTTCTAGTCTTATCTTCTCGATAATTTCAATTTTCACTTGTCAACTTGAAAAGATAGGTATTAAGGTAACAGTAACAAAACTTTTGACTCTCGAGTAAAAGCACCCGAGAGTCTACAGTCGATACTATCGGCGGGATACCTCTAACCTACACTAAGGATCAACCTATTTCGACCCTGAGAGTCATCCAAAACATTTTATAGACTCACGTGTCTATCAGTCTGACTTTGAATTTCAGGTAGTCGATATTCACTGAAGCTCATAAGCTTTAGCAATCGAAGTTAATTTTGTATTGTTGCAGTTTGACCCGAGTATTTGTGCCTCCATCAAAACAATCTAGTTCTTCAATTTTGCTTATTGCTCATTTGCTATTAAATTTCTTCCAACAAACGCTTTTGTATATGAAAATATTTTCTATGCAATGAATCATATAATTCAAACTCACATACATAACCTTATAAATTGATAAACATTATTTTGTTATTCATGTACAATATCTCAATTTAATTGTTAAATGTAATAATTGTTTGACAAAATTATACAAATTAACTGTTTTTCAATGAATAATACTTTGCTGATTATTTTTTTATCAATGCTAAATGAAATTAAAATAACAACTAATGTTTTAATTGCTCTATGAATACTAATCAAAAAGTAACTTTAAGTAATAAATTATTATCACAAATGTGATGTATTGAAATGAATTTGAAACGACAGTACTTCACAGATAGTGAAGGTGAAGCGATTTTTTTTAATTTCTAATTGAAGTGTCAATTTTGTCTCATTTAAGTGAAGTCCAATTTTTTTTGGGATTATTTATTATACTATGAATAATTCAGCCTAAATTAAAAGTCAAGCAAAATCTCTTGATAAGAGCCCTCAAGTTAACGTTTCGAGTGCGAGAATCACAAAAAAATATAGCTACATGTCAGTCATGTACAAATTTGACTAAAACCAGCCATTGTTATAAGTTAAAGCTGTCAAAAATTACATTCCCTCACTTTTATTTATAATAATAATAATATGATTTATTATAAAAAAATGCTATAAGTGAATAACACTGAACAATAATAAACGGTGTGTGTGTGTGTAAATGTGTGCCAAATCCCCATAAAACCCATGAATACCAAAAAAATAATATCGATTGTATTTTAAATATTATTACATTCAATTCATATTCCCTTATTTATTTTTTTTACGAGTCAGGTATGTATTTCAATATTTTTTTGATTTCAGTTGTATTACTTGTGTCGTTATTTTTTGTTTGAATTTTTATGGAAAATTACCACAATGACCCATATTATGATTTTATGTTAATGAATGGAAGTTTTTGGAAATATTATAATGTTATGTCTGTAAAGAGACCATTAATCGAGTTAATTGTCATCATAATCGAGTAAGGTTTTGTCCTGGCTACCATACTACCATGGGAAAAGAAAATTTATATAAAAATCATGCTACAAATTTTAGAATAGAAATGTAAAACCATGACCAGTACGATTTTAATACGGAATTTTAATTTAATTTTTATTTTCATTTTAACCTGAGTTGATTGAACCTTTTTCAGGTTTGTAAATAATAATTAAATAATTTATAATGCTGTTTGTAAACATTTGGTATTTGCCTACCAATTTTTTTTTCTTTTCAATGTAACTTGATTTATAAATAAGTTATAAGCTGTGTAAAACAAATAATTATAATAAATTTTATTAGAGAAGACCTACAAATGTTGAATATTAAATTCATAATTTTGGAATATCAGTCAACACAAATCTTTAAAAGTAATTTTAATTTAAAGACGATAATTGTGAGAGTATAAGTCAAATGTCACATTCTTAATTATGTAGGTCATTTTCAATTTACTCTAAATCGTTACTACACATACTGACCCTTATGGAAAGCACACTTTCAATAGATGTGTGACTGATAGTTTAAAAATAAATTAGATGCTGATGTAATGTGCCGTTGTCAATTACATGAAGTGTGTTATATAACAAATTTAATTAGTATTGCAATATCATGAGTGTGAGATATGTGAATGGAGTAATAGAAAAAAATGTAGATCAAAGAAAATTTTAAATAGTTTTTTTGCAATTCATTTGATTGAGATTAATTTAAGAAGGAACAGACAGTATTGAGATGATGAGAAAATGAATCTTCTTATCTGTTGACTTGACTTTAATCTTAATGTGTTATAATGTTGTTGCATCAATCAAATTCATTCTAATAAATAAGCACACTTATGCTTGGCATACATCGAATCTTGCAAGGCAGTTTTGGCTTTGAAAATTTGCTTTTAAAAAAGGGAAAACCAGTTAATAATTAGACACAGAACTCTAATTTCTTCATTTTCCTTGTTACTGACGACGAATCCTCGATTAGGTGCGCGAAGTCTCATCATGGTCATCCGTTTTCTGATCATTTTTTTCTTGTCAGGTTTATGTTCATTGTCTGGTTGAATAAAATTTCATGGAATTCATGGATCATCAACAATGTGCTAATTTTAAATCTCAGGAATCAATTATTTACATTCGCTAAGAGAATCTGGTAGTCAAATTTGTTTCACGAAACAATCTCTCTAATTGCTCAATGCTGTTGATCTTGTGATTTGCCTCGTTCATCTCTTACACAGCTCTCCATTCTAGTTCTGGAACCCCCTGGAGTTTGTTATTCATGAGTTATTTTAGATTTAGAAACGATTTGTGATCAAATTCATTTGACTAAATATTCGTTCAACATCTGCGTTGGAGAGCGGAAGTGATAAAAGATCAAGCACAAATGTCGCCAGATGGCCAAACAAATTGTTTCCGGCTGCATCTTGATTCGCTGTTGAAGTTGTTTCGATCCAAGAAATTTTATGTAATTAAATGTCACAATTTCATTGAACAAAAAATTTAAAGCGAAGAGCTAAAAGAGCCAAAATTGTGTAATGAAAGAGCTAAAAAAGCTCCAAGGGGCTTTTAAACCATGTTGGGAGCCAAAAAATTCAAAAAAGAGCCAGATCTAGCTCCGAAAGAGCTAAGTTGGTCACCCTGTTTATTTTTTAATTTTGGATCATCAGTTTCGATAAGAGTATTGAGATTTCTACTGAATTGAATCAAATTTTTAAACTTCAGCTCTTTTTTGTTTACTGTTTTTTAGTTGAAGCCAAGTTGTTAGTTGGTTGAAGCCTAATCAAATATTTTAATGAGAAAATAAATGAAAATTTTAATATGAAGATTAACAAACATCAAGTTTCCTGAGAATGAAAACAAAAAAAAACACTGATAATTTACAAAATAACCCAAAACTCTCAACCACATCGGATTCAATCTTAATAACAATTCCAAAGAAATACTGACACTCAAATGATAACCTTTCAGCTTCATTTAACAATCAAATCACAATTAAGTGGACTTTGATTATTATTTAAAAGAAATTCACCATATAAATTGATTTTTTTATTACAATCACACTCAAACAACTCTTTCTAAATAAGTATCAAGCAATTTTCTTTTGACAAATAAAGTACGTAAGTTAGCCTTGACATTTTATGTGCCTTTTAACTAAACAGTGTATGAATACAACGTTGTTCAGATAAATTTAAGTTAGAAACACGAAAAAAGATAAATATAGACTTGAGACAACCTTGCCCAATAAAACAAATAACTAATTATTACTTTTTATGAATAAATAATAATAATACTGAATGTAAATATAGCTAAGTTGAGTGTATTGACCTAAAATCGAATGGTAAATGAAAGGATGATGAATTTCTCTTTAAAGCTGGCAAAAATTTAACAAAAAACTTCAATTAAAGTCAAACAATGATTAAAATTGACGATGAAGGTTAATCATTTCAGGCAATTATAAAGCATTTATGAGTTTAATTCCATTATTAACGGTCCAGAAACTGATTTAAAGCGTTAATAGCTCTAATTATAAGAAGAATCATCTGAATCGGGCCCTTTAGCGTTCAATTGTTAATTTTCACTGAGTTTAAAAATTAAAAAAAAAATCAGTTTGTGTTTAATAAATAATAATAAAAATATGAGCACAATTAAATTGTGTGTACAAGTGTAAGAGCTGCTGTTTTCAATTAAAAAATTTAAGTAGAGCGAAACATCTGGCTATAAATACACACATATGTAAATATTTATACTCACATATCAGACACATATCGTTCAATCATTTTAATAAAAATTTATGTTTTATGGAAAAAAATTATTGTATCGCATCGTATTTACTTATTTAAATGAATGTTTAGATTTTTTTCATTATTATTATTTTTTACTGTGAACAGTGAGTGGATTGAGAATGAAAAAAATTAAATAAAATGAAAGAAGATTGTGGCAGCTACAGGAATTGAATACAAATTTAATACAAAAAAATATTGCAAAGACACGTCAAATTGAAATACGTATCATTTTTTGTTTTATTAATATGCCGAATCATTTGTTCTTCGGTATCAGTTAATTTGATAAAGAATGAACATTTGTTGCCCTTGATATACGAAATTTATGTGAATTGTTCTATAAAGTGAATGAGACGAAATCTTACCTCTTTGACTTTATTTCTTCTTTCTCGTGCCACTGGATCTTTATCCTCACTATTGTGAATTTGGTGTTCTAGGGCTGCAGCTGCATCTTTAACAGCGTTAACTGCTGCCAAGGACCCCGGTTCTGGTTGTTGATTTGGTGCCTTGATCTGACCACCTCCATTCTCCTCATTTGGCATATTTGGAACATCACGCTCATTCTTTTGTGTTTCAGGTTTTTCCAAAATGCCACTTCCCATTTCTTGACTAATTTTCTTCAGTAATTTTTCTCGGTCATCAATTACGTGAATATCTTCATCATTATCACCGTGTTTAATTGGTGGTGGTGGCAAAAATATTTCCGGAGCATCTTTCAAGTGCTTGTAAATTTTTGTCACTTTATCTGAGCCGAAATTATCGGGCAGCAGGAAAAATGCTCCAAAGCACACAAAACAAAATGAAACTACCACCAATAGTATAAGCAACTTTTCTGGATTTCTACAACTCCAGATTTTGCGTGAATTGATTGTAGTCATACGATTGTAAGTGGGTAACATTTTGTATTATATTTTTTTTTCTTTCACTTATTTTTTTTTGTAATTTATTTTTTTTACTCTACGTTATAAATTAAACTCTAAATTTAGCAATAACTCTAATATAATATCTAAATTTAGTTGAATCTTATCTACTACATTAACTTGGGCACAAATTTAAAATAATTTTCACTATAATTTATTTAATTTTTTTGTAATTTAACACGAAGGAGAAGCGATTTTTAATACCTTTTTACTTCATTGTTCTTAATCAACTGAAGTATTGTCAAAATGGAAACCCAACTTGCAACGTATTTCAATAATAAATTGTACAGTACAACTACGATTTTTTGCACAATATGAGAAGCAAAGTTCTACAGATAAAATATAACGGAAAAATTTGTATATTCATGAAAAGTTAGAAATTTTAAGTTTACAGACATTTTTTTCAATTCTTTCAACTATTGATTTGATGAGAAAGCAAAATTCTCTAAAATTATTATGTGAAAAATCAGCGGCGGATTTACTAATCTTGGGGCCTGAAGCTTCAATTTATTATGAGGCCTAAAAAATTTTCATTTGAATTTTGTTAATAACAATGCTCGTCAAAATAATATCCATATAAATGGTTTAAGAAGCCCTGAAACACATCAAAGAGATTTTTCAATCCTAAATATGTTCCAATTAAATATTTTATTATCCAATGATTCGTTATTTTTTTATAAAGTTATAAAAATATCAAAGAAATTATTTATAGTCTCTTTATGTCGTAAAAAATATGTATGGACAGTTCCACAACGTAAAAAATATTGAGAAAAAATTCAAACTGATTTTTATATGCTTGCGAACAAAGCACATTGAATAATAAGAATATTCAATAAATGCATTTTTATCCTCTATACAGTCTTGAAAAATACAACTTTTCAAGAATTCGCAGAAAAATTTATATTTTGTATAAAAAAAAATAATTTAAGCCAATTTTTATTTAGTAATTACGAACAATTTGTCAAATTTATAACATTTAAATAATTAAAAATTTTAGTATCTCAACACATAGAAAACCTATTTCTAGTTTGGTTACAAATAATTTTTTAGTTAGTTTATTCAAGTTTTTTTTTAAATTTCTTTTAATCAGCGTAACGGTGGAATTGTCCATATCAAGGAAAATTTTAATCTGCTTTAATTCCTTAGTAAGAGGACAAAATGAGCTAACCGAAAATATTTAGTAATATATTATGCCTTCTTAGGCTACAGATTAAAAAAAAAGGAATTTTATTCTGATTAAACTTATGAAAAACATTTTTAAACACAAAATTCGTTTTAATTTAAAAAAAAAATAAGAAATAAGTTAGATTTTTGCTTTAGAACGAAAACACCGAAATATCCTATGGGCACAAACACATATTTAGCTGAAATTGGCCTTTCTGCAGCTATTTCAACATTTTTTTTTTGTTTGAAGAATAATTGAAAATTTTGGGGCCTATATGCATCGTGGGGCCTAAGCTGCAGCTTCCTAAGCTTACTGGTAAATCCGCCACTACTGAAAATTATAATTCTTTTTAATTTTTTTCTGTTTTTTTAGAAATATTGAAGTTAATTATTATTATTATTCCTTTATTTTCATTCTTCAAATCATGGCTTACAAACTAGACTTACAAATAAAATTTCACAATGGCATTCAACATTGAGAAAAACCAGTGGATGGCCACTTCAGTGTCGAGGACTTTGAAGAAATGGACCCATTGGTTTATTTTGATTCTTAAAAACTAACTAAAGAAAATGTAAAACGCAATTTCAAATGTAAAAAAAAAATAATAATAATAATAAAAAGTTCGGAAAAAAATCTTTCTAAAAAAAATAAAAATGAATGGCTCATGTATTTTTGATTGTGATAGTTGAACCATCCAAGGACCAGATCACAGAACGGATCCTTTCCGCATTCACACAGGACACACGTCCTGATTCCCGGCACCTCTGACACATCCTCTTCTTCTGTCGTCTTCCGTGCTTAGCCTTTCCTTTCTCTAAAAGCCTTAGACGAAGATCAGGAAGCCTCACGGGGCTATCTTCATTTCCAGAGTCCTCAATTTGCACCACTTCATCAATGTACAACACATCGTGAAACTAAGCAAGAACAAGACAAAAAGACATATAATTTAGGTTTCTTCAATAACTTGAGCTTTTTTTCTTAAAAGTGGAGAGGGCAGATAAAATTTAATGTAATGAATATCATCCAAAAACCCATGAATTCGAGTTTTTAATCAGCAAAAGAGATTCTGCTTCCATATGGCTCTAGAGATCGTCCATACACACGCACATATCGGCACTAAGCCTTCAAAGGTCAAAAGAGGAAAAAAAACTAACTAATTTCTGATTATTTACGAGTAATTATTGACTTTTCTTTTCATAGTGGCTTTAAATTATTCATGAAACCTAAGTAATGAAATTTCCTGATTTATTTCTCAAACATTACCCATCACGCATCAATGTATAAATTTGACACATATTCTTAGGGTACCATTTTACATAGCAGTACTTTTACACTGAAATGTCAAAACAAAGTGTAGTGTAGAAAAATCAAAACAATATCGAATTGGTGCAGACGAATCATACATGAAAAAAATTTACGCATCACAATTGAAAATTAAAATCTCTTAAAAATATTCCGAAAAAAATCACAAAACATAAGTAAATCACAAGAAATCGTATAATTTTATCATAATTTTTCCTAAAATCTTAAATTCATACAAAAGAAGTCAAATTAAAAACGAATCACTATCATGTCCAGTTCTGGATCAAGTTTACAGGTAAATATTGATAAATTTAATTGTGAAATACTATTTTCCTTTTGATATGTGATTTTAGAACAAACAATTGTAGAAAATATCATTCAATTCCTTTTTTCTTTGAAACGTCATCAATTCAATGTTGGCACATTTTATGTAAAACTCATTTTGATGATCTCATGAGCGTACACATATTGGCATTATTCATTAGTGTTTTATTCATATTTTTAATTTTTTGCTTCTATTCATAGAATTGATACGGCACATGTTGGTCCACATATCACATATCAAAGTAACAATAAAAGACAATAATTACATTGAAGATACAAATTTAAATATCATTAACACTTTTTTGCTTCAAATTAACTGTCCTTGACCTTTCAATACAATTTTTTTGTTGTATTTTAAGGAATTGAAATATTTAATAAAAATAATTTTAATTGAACTTTAATCAAATTTAATTTCAGCTCACACCGTTACGGTCCCTCAATGATTTTGCTTTGGAGAGTGCTCGTTTTCAGTTGCCAGCGTTTAATGATTTTGAAAAATGGGGAAATCGGGTAGTGAAAAATTTGTTGTATTACCAGACAAACTATTTCGTTTTATGGGCAGTTGTGTTTACCTTGATTGGTTTGGTGCATCCCGGAAAAATTATTTTAGGTGAGTTTTGATTTGATTTTACATCGAGATTTGGTTGATTATAATTTTCAATTCAATTTAAAGGCATCACACTTGGTTTTGTGTCACTTTATGGCCTCCAGAAGTTTTGTGGACAAGGAGCAAGTGACATGCAACAAAATAAATACGTGGTTCTCGGTGTTATTGCAGGTGGTTGTTATCTTATCTTGTATATGTTAGATGCTGTCTTAATTGTTGCATTTGCTTTGTTATTACCGATCTCATGTAAGCCATTTCCATGTCAATCTTGGTATTTAATTTCTAAAAAAAAATTTTAATTTTATTTCAGTGACTTTCATTCACGCCTCCCTCCGTCTCCGCAACATCCAAAATAAAATAACAAACACATTAGAAGTCGTCGGAATCAAACACTCACCAATGGGGAAATTTCTTGAAGCAATGGGGCTTATGCCCGATACGTTTTGATTCCACGGAACAAATTGCCATCACAATCTTAACTATTTATCAAAATATTTTGCGTTTTAATTTTAACTTTTCGCTATTTAAGAGATTATTTGCCAAAATGAGGATATTTGAGTGTGTTTTAAGTTTAAAAGATAAAATCAAGAGGAAATTTTATATGTGGACACAAAGTCAACAACAACGAATTAGTCATGGAAAAGCACTACAAAGATCACCAAATGCAAAGAAAAAAAAATAGTCAAATATAAAAATGATAAGAAACAATCAAATATTTATCGTGACATCTATTACAATCAAGATCGTTATCAAATTGATAAGAAGAAACAGTGAACTTTGTGTCTATTTTAAGAAAAGATTTTTTTAACGCCTTATCCAATTCAATCCACTTTTCGTAAACTTTCAAAAAAAATTTTTTTTTACCTTAAAATACAATAACCAACATTAAAATTATAAAATTGTGATATAAAAATGATACAGCTTTGAATGACTTTAACCGTCTCTTTGAAATTAATAAAAAAAAGTATTTTTCTCCCGTTAAAATTAAATTTCGATTCAATTAAAAGCAAATAAATTTAAAAAATATTAAAAAAATTAAATTTTATTTGATACGATGAATGATTTGTCAAAAGTAGCTTCAAATTAAATGTCATTCTGGCACGGTAATTCCAACTACGTCGACTTATCATTGACATAATCGTTTAAAGGTATCAGAACAGTGTGAGATCTATGAAAATCAGGTAAATACGCTACTGTTCATTTATCACATAATTTTAGTTCAGATAAGAGTACTTGTGGGATATCTTAAAGGCAATGCTCTCAGTATTGTAAAGGAGGAGTAAATTTAAAGTAAGCCGTAACGCACAAAAGCCTAAAACCAAAATGAACGAGGAAGGTAGGCCCACTATGGACCTAATAGTATTAGTCCTAAGACCACGCGGTCTATAACCATGAGTATCCTAATCATATTTCATCCTGAGGATGGACTTAAGATAGATAGATATGAAAAAGGCTCCACCGGGTCCAATTTTGGATACTGTAAGAATTATAAATTCCTACAGAGTGCCTGTAACCGTGGAACTTAATCCGCGGGATTGGAGAGGATGGACTTTAACTTAGTCAAGAAAGAAGAATATCCGATTTGTAAAGTTCAGTTCAATGATATTTGAAATTTATTTTAAATAACATTTCAAACTTCACTATTTTAAATATAAAATTTACAATAATAATATCTTTAAATACTAACATTCATCTGTTGAGTGGTCAAAGATTTTGATGATGAATTAACCTTAAATAAAACAATGTAACAATACAATAACAATTTATCAGTTAGGCAAGGTAACACAAAAAACGTACTGGATGTTTTTAGGGTATTTCCGTATTTGATGGTTCGGCTATAATGCAAAAAAAAAACAAAATAAAAATATTAATTTTATTGTTGAATATTTTAAAGATTTTTTATACTTACTGAGTATTTGAATCACAAAAATCGTTACAAATCCAAAGAGAACTGCAGCAAATTGTGGAAGTCCTGACTTGTCTTTGCACAATATTTCAAAAAATACTACAAATAACAAGGTTCCTGCTGCTAATCCTTGTAAAATTGCTGAAGGCACTTGCATATCATCTGCATTTGATCCATTCACTAAAATAATGCCGATCCCAATTCCAAGTGCACTTACAAATGAATAAATCAAAATATAAACAACGGCTAACCACGTTTTTGTTTTGTTAACCACCAATTCAACACCAATACAAAATGCAATGACATACTTGTGTGCCGATACCGCACCAAACATATACCAAACTGTTGAGGCAGAATCTTCAAGACCAACTGCCAAACCTTCAAATAGCTCGTGAATGGATAACGCAAGTACAATTAAAAGTCCTCGCATATTCGATTGAAACGAATCATCTTCATGCGGTATGTGACTATGAGGCATATTTGGATTGTGATGATATTTGTCATGATGTTCTTTCATTTCTTCGTATTTTTGTAAATTTTCATCTATTTGTTGTGGTTGTTCTAATTCAGTTTTCAGCACTTTTGGTTCAATCACGGACACAGTAATTGTCTCACTATTGTTTTCAATTATTTTACCGTTATTTTCTGCGTCATGGTGCGTTCTTTCGGTAGACTCTTTTGTTAAAATACTGTTTCGACATGAATGACCTCGTTGAAATGCTTCTCCAGCTTCAATGATCTTCTCCTCACGTTGATGCATGTACCAGTGAACAACTTCTTCAATGAAATAAACCATAAAAAATCCGGCACATAACAACAGTGGTCCAATATCAAAGCGTAGAGGAGGCAGGAAACCTTCTTCGGTTAATTCTCGTACATTCTGTTGGACATCAGGCAATAAATGACAAAATGTTGTTGAAAGTAAAACTCCACCGCCGAAACTCAATAAAAGTGAGACAAGTTTGCCGGAACCGGTCGTTGTCTGATTGTCACCCCAGTTAAACCACTGTGACAACTTGAAAGGGGCTAAGCCACAAATTGTTGAGGCAGTAAAAAGAACTAGCATTGCCGTTACTTTGGCAATAATTATTTTACGATTCTCATCGTCATCTATATCAGATGCTAGAGGTCGAATCACAATCGTACTTGTCATTTTTTATTATATTAATTTTTTTTTTCTCAATGAAATTTTATATCAAATTTTTCTGATTTATATTTAAACAGCTCTATTTTAATTTTTTAAACAAACATGGAATAAAAAAAACACTTGTTGTTTGTTATTTATTTTAATAGATTTCTCAATCAATTTGATTCTATCATTTTGTATTTAATTTTATTTTATTTTTTTTTAATAATTATCGTAGCTTTCAGACACGATCGATCACATTGAATGCCTAATTAGAACTACAAAACATTTGTAAATATTTTGGCAATTTATAATTTCATTCAAAGAACAGATAATGAACTGAATATAAAAAAAATAATTCAAAAGCCACTGCCACCGTATATCTGTTTCTGAGTATCATTCACTGTATCATCATCATTTATCTTATCATATAAAATTTTTTTTGTGATTCGTTTGAAGTTATGTGATTTGATACACTTTTTTATTGTTATTGTAATTATTTTTTCTATTAGAATGATGTGAAATTTCATTAAACGTTCTTAAATATGTACCAATTTGTTTAAAATCCTAGAAGATTAGCTTAAATTTTGTTTACAACTTCAATGAAGAATGACTTAATGTTGACTAAATAAATTTAATAAATTTTGATGTACAATGATTATCCAATTAAGCTTATTTTTTGTTTATGAGTCGAAACATACACTTGAAACATTATGTGAATCTATGGAATGATGTTCAACGTTAAGACTTGTTTTTGTATTCAAATAAGACACTCACAAGTAGAATGCATGTCTGTGAATCAGGTGTCTGTGCAAATTTATGTTCTTTGATGATTTTTTGTGAATTTAAATGATTTGAAACTCACTCAGGCACCACTACGGTCATAATGTGTCCTCATGTGATAATTATTTGAAAGTACATTTTCACTTAACTGTTTACCTTCCTATCATATGATGGCTCTTGATGTTTCGATGCATACCCATCCATATTACGCAAATTATTCATTAATAATGTAGAATGAGAGAATCAAAACAAATAAAAGAAGAATTACAACAAAAACAAACCATGACCTAGTCTTTTTTACAAGTTTTATATTGCAGTCGCTCCTTTTTTTTGGAACCTCTGTAACTTCCGAACGGTTCATCTGAGACCCAAAGTATGTTCTAGACTTATGTTTGTATTCAGAGTGGGAATGTTTATGCATCAAAAAAATATAGGGTGTCCATACAAAAAAATAGGGTGACCAGGTGGGATTTTCCAAAATTTTCCGGAAAATGGAAAATTTTTATGCCAAAATTTTCTTCTCATGATTCTGAACAACTTTGCCTAAGACACTCCATATCTAAAACGTACAGGAAAAATTTTTTTCATACAACACAAATTTTCATTCACATGCATCTCTTAAAGGAATGTGCTTTATGTATTGCTTGATTTTGAGTGTTAGGAATATTAATCAACACTCAAAAACAATAAATAAAAATCAGAGTCCAAAATCTAATGAGATGAAGCAAGTGAAGTTTATCAACTTCAAAAATACAAGTTTTCGAAATGTGAACACAAAAACATAAAACAAGCAAAAAAATTAGAATCTGAAACTTGTACAATATTTGTTCTAATCAATAGCAACATTTTTTCTTAATTTTTAACAAGACACTCATTATTCCAAATTGTACAAGTTTCAGATTCTAATTTTTTTGCTTGTTTTATGTTTTTGTGTTCACATTTCGAAAACTTGTATTTTTGAAGTTGATAAACTTCACTTGCTTCATCTCATTAGATTTTGGACTCTGATTTTTATGATTGAATGTGGTTTTTTATGTAAAATTATTATTGCATACTCTCATGATGAGCAGCAATGTACAAATTTTGACTCTCATTTGACATCATACTTTCTTGAATCAGCATCTTCATGTGAAAATTAATTGAATTTGCAAATCATTAAACTATGGTAACTGATCACGAGGTGATCTTTGAAATTAAAATCACTTATTTGGATAGTAAATCAAAAATTAAATGAGATGGCAAAAAAAATGGCGCCACGTGTTACTGATTAAATTTCTGTAACATTTTTTATGGAAACCTGACCTTACCTGAGGAAAAAATTGACCATTTGTCAATGTAGTCAATATTCAAAGTGAGATAAATTTTACGAGGGCACCAACGCCGTCTGGATGTATCCTTTTTGTTCATCTTATCATCGTATTGTGAAATCCGTAAATCGTTACAATGCACATATTTTACATAGTTCTTGCTCAAGTCGTGTTTGTGGCTTAAAATGAGATTGTTTTGAATGACAAAAACTCGTCGGCGCAAATATATTCAAAATAGAACTATTAAAGGTCGTTATGAATGAAAAAAAACACAAAAGAACTATTTTAAGCGTGCCTTTTAAATTATTGAACAATAGAAATTCCCAAAAATTTATTTGACAATTACCATACAAACAAAAAAGTGCAAACTCAAAGCGCTCAATTCAGTTCATAATATTTCTATAAAAAATTTCAACCAAATCTGATAATTAATCAATCACAGATTCAAAATGAACTGATAGAAAAATTTCAGATAAATTTGAATGATTTTGTTATAAATTAAGTCATTCAACCCGAAAATGTCCATCAAATTAAAGCTCACTGCAACGGAGCTAAATAAAAATATCGAATTTTTTTTTTGAATTCAATAGAAATTGCTCAAATCGATGATTTTTTTTCTACACTTTCCCGTAACCGTATCGGTCGCTAACCACCGTGAGATTTTCTTTTATCTTCTTATCAATAATAAATCTGTACGTGACTGATATAATAATTAATTAATGAAGATATGAAATTGATTGATATTGTAACATTATTTTATCAATCGTAGAATTTCACGTACGTTATAAAAAAAAAATGATTTGCTTATCGGCCAATTTGTAACATGGATTTATAGACAATGATAATAAAGATTCACATTAAATTTACTGTGAGTAGAAAACGGTCTGGAATGCGTGATGGATCACATCCAGTGTATACTGGGCTCATTTGCCTATACGATCCGAGAGCTTTTATTCGAAATGCAAAAACTTAGGTAGACCATTTAGAACGAATGGTCCAAGTACGTTTAATACGTGCTCCTGTGACACTTTTCAAAAACGGTTAAAATGGGTATGAGCTGACACTAAGCAAACCGATTGATTGGATTCAAGAGTGCTAAAAGTGAGTTTTTCGAAAGAAAAGTGCAGAATTAATAAGCCCTGAATTCGATTCTTTACCAAGCCTAGACCAGGAAATGGTTGTAAGGTCCAAGTGTATTGGTGGCATTTTATTTTCAAAATGAAACTTTTTAATTTATTGATTGTCGCTCAAATAAATCACTTGAAATTGAAATAAATGCAAATGCGCCTTCTTCAATGTCAGGCATGCTATTGACAAATTGTTGTGCAATAAAACTTCTTGGATCATTGTCTCCTTCTTCATATCCTTTGATTCTCATCAACTTCAGAGGTCTTAACGGGAATTTCGGTTCAAGAGTAAAAGGTGGTTTCAATTCAAAGTCACTTGAACAAATTGAAAGTCCAATCAAAAGTGTGAGACCTTCGTTTTTAGCTTCAGCACACCCATTCAAAAACATTGAAGTGATAAGGTGATGCCATAAGGTTGCAATTTGTCGATGATCTGGATTTCGTATCAATTTTATTTTATTCAACGATGTTGAGTTCCAAAAGTAAATTAAAAGTAATGAACTATAATAATTGAGATCTGTGTCCAAAGAGGCACATTCATGAACAACTCCATGTTTAGGACAATCAAATTCTGTTTTAGGATCTCTTCGAAACTTCTCCAATAATGGTAGATTTTCATCAAATAACATTTTGTTTCGTACCGTAATATTTGAAACACTTATTTCTGATTTAATTGTCTCTTTTTCAATCATAAGGTCAAAAACATTATCATTCAAGATAGCAAGAGACAATTTAAATAGACACTTATTACGAGTTTCACGGTACTTTGAATTAGTTGCCACTTCAGTTCCAGAATATTGAGTCACATAATTGACGACGAATTGACGAAGTGCTGGATCAGATATCCATAAAATGATTTCTTTTAGTAATGTCCTAGTAAATGATTGAAATTTATTGTAAAAATATTGAATTGTAGGAAAAAGTGGTATAAAATTACGTATAATATTGGAATTCCTGTTCAATTTGACTTGAATTATTAATTTTATCTTTCTTTTGAGAACCATCCATTATTAACAAAAAATTGAGAATTTAATTCATGAAATGACTTTTAAAAGTGAGCCTGCTTATACCTACAAAATATTTTCAATTTCAACCGTCATGTATTTTAAAAATACATATGAATTAAGTTACTCAGCATTTTAATTCATATCAGCACTTTTAAGTTTCAACTTCAGTTAAAATTTAAAGTTTGGGATGTATGATAACTCGAAAAATTGTAAATTATTGAATGCGACTCAATTTTATTAGCAAAGGTCACTACTAAAATTAATCTTAATCGATCTCGGCTAGAAGACTTTTAAATAGTATTTTAAATTTCATTTGTCTCGATTAAGTGAAAGTATCGAACATTTAAATAGTCATTATCATGGCTAATCATCAGTTTATCAAAATAATAATAGATTACAATAAAATGAGATTAAAGAGCGGAATTATTTTCAATTTTTCTTTTTTTTATTTTATTGATCTGTGACCATATTTAAGGATTACAAAATTCTTCAACCACATTCCAAGACAGAAATTCTTACCTAAATTTAAAAATGAGTTAAAATTTTTAAAAGACTTCTAAGAAGAATATTCATCCACCTTTAACATATAAATCATTTTATTGTTCAACACCGGTTTCAGGGAAAAAAACTCGTCTAGTCCGTTTTTTTTTTATTTTTTTAAATTAATATCAAACGAAAATGAAATTGATAAATCGTGCAATTAATTATGAATCTTACATAACAGAGAGATGACAAACAAGATACATGCGATAATCGTATATTATTAACTGTTAACCGCGGATCTTATGATAGTATATTTATCATGCATAGAAAACGTTTGGTTTGTAAAATAATAGTAATAATAATAGTTTTAAGAGAGTTTTTGATAATATCTGTGATTAACTGACCATAGAGCGGTAGTATCGAAAGTAAAAGGGAAGAAAACATTACATGCAATGTTCAAATTTGTAGAAAATTTTCGTTAATTATAATTAAATTAGATGAATATATCATTAATTTGTCTTATCTTAATTGTTTTGTCCTTAGAACTTAATGACAATATTAAGCCGGTTCCCGATGATATCAGTTAATAATCGAGCAGCAAATGAAATTTAAATCCCACACTTTTTTTCTTATATTAAATGAAATTGAAACTCATCAGCATCTTCCGTATTGTAACCAGACATTCACTCAATCAGATGACCAACTTAAATTTACACATCAACAACGGCACAAAATACACCACTCACAGTTAACTGATACTATCATTTAACTACCATGTAATAACACTAGTTGCTTAGCTATTACATGTATTTTTTGCGGTTTACCACTAACACTAGAGTAAATTAATTCATGTTTCATCTGTACAAACATGGGTATTAATATAAAATATAAAACAATAAAAAAAAGATACATTAAAACAGGTTTTTCTATTAAAGGTGTATTATTATAATATAGAGTGAATACAATCACATGTTTTTAATTTGTATGTTTATGTATATAAAAATTCGTTAAATGTTTTCGTCTAGTATTTTGAATTAAAACGATATATTTAGGTTCGTTTTAATGAAATAGTGTTATTTTTTTTCTCGAGACTTTTGTCTTAATGTTCAGAATCGTTATTGATTGACTTAAATGAAAAGCAGTATGGAGATCTGAAAGAAAAGTGACTATGTCGGAACACAGGCTATAGCTCAATGATGGCTTGGCGTATACTTTCAAATGCTTCGGTTCTGATAGTATAGCTCTCATCGAGCCCAACATTATTGAAATACGTGGTTAATGTCATTTTGCAATCTTCATCATTAGCAAATTATCGATTGGTCTACTGTTAATCCAGTAAAGTTTTTGCAAAATATTTTGGTGAGCTTATCTAAAAGATGACAAAACTCAATGATCATAATTTTGGAATACAGCAGATGCTGGATGGATATACTGTTTGTATCTTCGAAGTAATGTAAGTTTTCTTATTGTCTATCTATTTCTTCTCTATATCGCTTTTTATCTCTTCACTTGTTTCAATTCGAATATATTGTAAAATTTATGCGGTGTTTAAGACTTAATTAAGAAATTTCACTTTCTTTCCTAAGAAGTTATCAAATATCGACCATTTTCTATTTGTCTATGCGTCTGTTCCACAAAAACTTTATTTGAGACGGCTAGTATGACGTCATCCACACAATATTCATGAGTATCAAACCATATCAAATGTTCCAGATATAACTTCCTTAAAGTTAATGTTAATGATAGTGCTCATCCGTTTGATTTTTAAATTAGGTTAATTTTTTACTTTTATCTCATATCGTTCCATAATATTTTTATTTTACGAGCTGTATGTATATATTTGAGTAACATAAGACACCAAAATGAATCACCAAAAGTATGAATATTCTTGTTTTTGTATGAAAAAGTCACCATCTGAACTTTTTAATAAAAATTTGTATTTAAAGCGCTCTTTTAGGCTCTGTATCTTTAAAAGTTCAAGGCTACCAAAACCAACACCAAAATAAATGTATTGCTGAATATGAAAGCTACATATTAAAAAAATAAAAATTTATCACGTCCAACTGCCAGAAAATGGAAAAATAGAGTTTTAAATTGAAATTTAATTATGAAATCAATATTTTTTTAAAAATATTTTAAATAATTATTAAAGATATCCTTCATATCTTTCCAAAACATATTTAAAATTATTTCTGCGTTTTGTGGTTCGCGAGATATCACAAGTCAAAAAATGGCCGCGCGCGCCATTCGCGAAATTTCAAAGCGCGATATCTCGAGAACGTGTATACGGAAAAATTATTTTTTTTGCATTGATGCTTAGAATGACATGAAGAACCAGTGTACAAATTTATAGCAAAAAATAAAGGCATCGGAAATTTTATTTATATTTCTCCCCATATAACTCTTTTATCTCGAATTATTTCCTATTTATATTGCACAATAGACTTAAAGAAGAAAAAAATGAAACGCATTGCCTTTCATCATATCCGGTGATGTTTTAACTCTATTAAGATCGCTCATGTTTTGACCAATATAATTTTAGATTCATCCTTCTAAAAATAAATCATAATAATAAAGTAACATCAAACATTTCATTTCAAATCAACTAACCATTAACGCTAATTCACAATTCCACTAAAATGTGAATGTTAAATTTATCGTTTTTATTTCATACAAGAAACCAACACCGTGTTAAAATTTATCGTCAATACAAAATATCATACAAAAAGTAACAAGAAAAACTTACCTTTACCACAGTTTTTCAGTACAACTTTAACTTAGTTTTGTTATGAGTGTTGAACTGTAAAGGCCACTCTGTATTATACGGTTAAATTTTTTTTAAAATAAATTTTCTTCCTCTTCTTTTCTTATTTCTTGATCGAAATAATAAGAACAAAAAGTGTTACGCGCGCGTAAAAGTACTCGTTACTTTTCTACACATAAAATTGAAATGTAAGAATTTTAATATTTGCACGAATTATTTGCAAGTTAATATAATCAACAAGTGTCTTTTAATTCGCAAAATAAATAAATGAATTGAATTTTAAAGAACAAAACACGAATTTCGTGTTTTTTGAAAAAAATAAAGATACGAATTGAAAAGTAAACATTTGAAATGTCCAGTAAATGTAAAGAAAAAGTGACTAAATTATTAATTTTATTTTAATTTTAAAGGAGTGATGAACGAAAAACATGATATTTGGATATCTTTGACAAGTTTTTGTGAAATTTATTGCTAGTAGATCAAAATTAATGGATTTAATGCAAAAATTTAATGAGTTATGTTTTTGGTTTAAAAGTTATTTGAAAAATTGCCATTTAAATATATATTTTTTGAATTTCGAATCGAATTCGTTGACTTAAAAAATTACCAATATTGAATCAATTCATTTAAGGAAACGTAGGCGTTCTCACTCAATATTATGAAAATATACAAAAAGAGATTTGCTAATAAAATAAGTTTATTTGTATGCAAGTGTATTACCAAGTGAAATCACATTTGGCCTATAAAAGGTGCTAAAAATTGATTTAACTTGAAAAAATACTTTCAACTTTTAAAATATATCTTTAAAAACTTGAATTTCTGTCAACTTTGTTGATTTGATTCAATTTTAACTCTTATAATTTAGCTGCAATCAGATCACAGAATCACAAAATAAACATAAAAAAATATAATAAAATTCATTGTTTTTAAATTTATTTAAATTATAAAAAATAAAATTGTCTTACCTTCATGCTCCATAAAAAGACACAAAAAATACAACAAATCCATTTAAAGCATGAAACATAACTCCCCAAAAATATTTGCAAATCCAATCAATTAAAGCAATTCATTTGACCAAAAACAACTAAATTATTGGACTTTGATGATATCTATCAAAAAATAAAAAAAAAAATAGAAACAAAAATTCATTTATTTATTTACATTAAAAAATCATTAAAAATATTAAATAATAATAATATAAATTTTAATATTAACGCAAATAAACGATCATTAAACAAATTTGTATTTTATTATTAGATCAGATTATTTATAACGATTATGTTGATTTACATAAAAAAAAAAAAAATAATATTTCAATAGTTCTCTGTGAATACTAAAGTGAAAATATATAAAAAAAAAATAATTGAATATTCAATTGAAAATGTTCAAGTAAAAATTTACAACGATAATGTAAAAAGTGCCTCAGATAATGTTAATTTTTAAATGAGAAAAAAATTACAAGTAAATCATTAAAAAAAATTGTAGTGTATTTTGAAAACAAGGCAATATCTTGTTACAATTAAAGAGAGCAAAATAAACAAAATTACAAGTAATAATAAATATAATACTCATTATTATTATGATGGTGATAACACTTAAGAAGAATATCAAGAAGAAAATGAAGAAATATCATTATGGGAAAAATTATAGTAATAGTTATGATCCAGTTTTTAGTGTTAACTATCTTTTAATGGTATTAGGTGTTGTTTTATTAATAGGAGTAATAAATAATAATGGAGTAATATGTCAAGGTAAGATAAATTTACAATCAATCATATAATTTTTTTACAATTTACAATTCTTGTTATTATTTGTGCAAAAACGTAAGCAAGTACTTTGAAATGTGTTTCCTCAAGGTAAAGTGATACTTTTTGATCATCTTCATCATCATCATCATCTTAAACCGGTGACTTGAGATTTTGATAGGTGTTTTTTTTGGAGTGTTTGAAGTACGATGATATTTGTAAAATAAAAATAGATAGGTAAATATGAATAGGGTGCAGTTTTTTGTTGTCACGATGAATCCTGATTAATTGGATTTTATTTTGAGATGACAGATGAAAACGTTACGAGTACGATGATTAGAGGATTTTTTGTTCTAAGTGTTAACAGTGAATTGTTGATACGGAAATTTGATGTTTGACATGAAAATGTGACGTTAAGTGATGGGGGACAATCAACTTCAATGATGATTTGAAGACTAACTTTTAAACCATTCAGTGGTGGTTAAATCCTACTTCTTTGGTCCTTGGTTATCCGATTCATTGGTCCAGTAGTTAAAGCATTCACTTTGCAACTGGATGGCTTGGGTTCGATACTCAGAGTGGACAATCATCAGTACTATATACTGTTGTTTTCTCCTGCATTGGATTATATAGTGCGATGAAAAGCAGAACCCACACCATGGAACTTGATCAACAGCTGGTACCAATCTATATGAAGCAGAAAAATTTGATACTACCGCACCGTAGCAAGATACTCCACTCTCTGTACTGTACGCATCAAAAAGTAGAAGTCTTTAGGATAAGTCGATAACGTAGAGCAATATCAAGAAATAATTTGCATTATATAGATTAATAGATTTAAGTTTCATGAAGATGAAAGACATACCTTCAAGGGCCCATTGTGGGTCACTGGTGGTCTTATGAAGAGAAAAAATAAATAAAACCATAGTCCAAGTGCCTACTGTTATCTCAGCATTATACTATCAAATAATCTAGTGATTATTGCTATGACAGTAGTATGAGGTCCTACCACCTCCTAAAAGGCTCGTTAAAATTGCACCGGTAGACTGCTTTAGATTCCAGAATAGTGACTAACTGAATACAGATCTCAATACCTCTATACAGATTTTTAAAAGACGAAACTACCAACCTCAACGACTTTTGTTTGTCTTTTGTGTGGGCTCTACTATGAGAATCGAACTGCCGTGTCTTTTGTTATTTTCTATAGTAATCACACAGCATTATCCAGTCCAAGGGAAACCTTGGTTGATGTCCCACTTAGAAGTGCTTCAGCAAACTGTAAAAAAATTCTAATTCTCCTGGAATACGACATTCAAGGGAGCCGTGTTATATTTTGTTTCGTAAGATTTGGGATGCCACATTTCAGTTGACATTATTTTTGCACGTTTTTGGACTTGAGCCAGAATTCGAGATGCGTTATATCGTGATTTTCTAATTCTTTAATACTAGACAATAAAATATTCATTACAAAGTGCCTAAGGGACAAAATGTTCCAAGAAGCATTTAAATTTGACTTGCCTAAATTCAAGGAATTCTGAGCTATGTAAGGTTAAGGCTGCGTCATGAAAAAAAATGTTAAAAGGAAATCAATTAGATATAAAATTCGTTAAATTTATTACCTGTTATTTAAGCCCGGCTGGTACCTGTCAGGAAAAAAAAACAATGAGGCTTAATGAGCTTACCTTTTTTTTTGCTCCTTGATTGAAATCCGTCTTACATTGAAATCCATTATGTATCATAAATATTACATTAACGGTCTTTCATCTCTAAAATAATCGAATGTTTTATTCAATTTTTAACTTCTCACACTAAATCTTACTTGCAAATATTTGTGTGTGGTTAATTTCATTGAAAATTTGATCCATATTTCACTTTAAAGCAACTTAAATCTTTTGTTGGTGAAAAAAAACAAAACAACAAACAATAAGTGACTGACCCTTTCCATGCCATAACCGACATCATCACCATCATCATTATAATCGCTGTTTTGAACTTTGTTTTCTCTCTCTCATATTAATTTAATCTAAAAATAAATAAAAAAAAACAATAATAATTGACGCTTCTTAATTTTTTTTTGAGTTGTTTGTTTATTTGTGTGGTCAAACCTTTCTTCTTATATGACAAGAACCATTCTAAAAAATTAATGTTTTGGCAAACATCAAAAAATCCAACAAATGATATTTTTTTTACAATGTCGAGTGAAAAGTGACTCTAGAAAAAATAGGAAAAAAATTTTCCACTGTATGGAAATTCGGAAAATGAGGATTTTCTTCATTTTTATTCAAAATGACGATTTTGTGAGAAATATCAGTGCGATTAATTTTTTTTTGGTTTTATTAGAAAGAAAATCGGTACGACAACAAGTTTTTCATACATCATTTTCACGGCACAGTGCTCCAATTACTTGTAAAATGGGTCGAAATCAAAAATATTGAGCATTTTTCACCATTTACGTGTTAAACGATGATTTTATATTAGTTACAAATAAAATAAATAAAATAAACCAAAGTTTTTAAATATCATATAAATTTAATATTTAATCTGAAAAATTAACGTTTTTACAGAAATTTATTTTTTATGAATATTTTGAGTAAGTCAGACTTTAATTTGTTTTCATTTTTATAACTAGTATTAAATCATCGTTTAACACGTAAATTGACGAAAAAATGCTCAATATTTTTGATTTCGGCCCATTCAACAAGCAATTGGAGCACTGTGTCGTGGAAATGATCAAAGAAAAACTTGTTGTCTTACCGATTTTCTTTCCAATAAAACCAAAAAAAACTTAATCGCACTGATATTTCTCACAAAATCGTCATTTTAAATAAAAATGAAGAAAATCCTCATTTTCCGAATTTCCATGCAGTGGAAAATTTTTTTTCTATTTTTTCTAGAGTCACTTTTCACTCGACATTATAAAAAAAATACCATTTGTTGGATTTTTTGATGTTTGCCAAAACATTAATTTTTTAGAATGGTTCTTGTCATATAACTGTTTACTTTAATTTGAATCGATTTAATGTTTATTTTCAGCATCAAAATGAATTTTAAGAAAATCTTCACTATCCAATTTGTTTTGATCGGTCATTGTCTTAAATTTTGTATACCCGCAAGACATCAATTTTCTTGAAATGAGTTAAATGTATCAAGTGATTGAATGATTTGATGCTTAATCAAATTAAACGAGCAATGAATATTCTTCACCCATATCTTTGAATGTATTTCGTATTGAAATCATTAAATTTTCTCAGTAATTTGTTTCAAATTTTTATATTAAATTTATAATTTCTCCAAATACGTGTTCGCTTTCGGCTTCTTTATGTTTCCTCTTTTTTTTTCAATGAAATGAAATTATTTATAGTAATAATTTTATAAGTGATCCAACGTGATTAGCAAGTGACAGTTAAACCTAAAACAATTTCATTGATATTCAAATTTAATGCCAATAACTGAGCCTGCCTAATAAACATCTTAATTTATTCAACATATAAAATTTTGTCTTCATTCAATCTCCGATCAAATATTCTTAAAATAAAATAAAAAGTAAAAAAAAGAAAAGAAAGTAAAGCATACAAAACACACATAAAAAAACTGATTGGACCAATATTTACCGTTAAATTGTCGTTCGTTGCTTGTTGATACTTGTAATAGTTTGTATTTTTTTGTGTTTATTTAATAAATCAGTTCTGTTCATTTTTTTTCTTTTAAATTTGGAACATGTAAAAAACACGTATCATCAAAACATGTCTTTAACTAAATATGCACGTTCTCTCCATAAATCAAACAAAATTTCTGTGTGTCTTCTTATGTAAATTGAAAATTAAAATAAAATGAGTGATGTTATGAAATTGAAGAAAAAAAAGAAATTCAGGTCAGATTTAGAATAAATTTCATTGGCTTTGGCATTAAACGGTCATTTTTGACCTTTTTGTTTACATTTAAGTCGTAAAATCCATTTTTCTCCATTTTACGTGGAATATTTGGTCACTTTTTACCGTTTTATCAAATTTACATGTAACAAATTTTAGCACATTCTTGATTTTTTTTTGAATAAATTTCGATATTTGATGTACGATTGATGTCATATCAGAATCAGCAAAGTGTGACAATTTTAAATATTTGTACATTCAATTCAAATAAAAAGTGACAAAATAATTAACCAAAAAATGTGTGAATTGATTTGATACCTCAATTATACAGTCGAAGCTATTTTTGATTATTTTAACTTTAATTAACTTTTAAAAATCGCTAATTATTTAATAAAACAATGAAAAAATCACCTTATTTAATATCAAATTTAAGGGTATTTGAACTAGAGCTACTTCAAGGTCATTCCTTGTCCGTTTAAATTGAAAATAACTTTTAAATCGTAGGTGCAGGACACTAGCGCTATACGAAAATGATGTAAGTGTCTAAATTCAACACTGTAAGCGCCAAGAAAATGACCTCATTTGTGACCTAGTTGGTTAAGTGCCTGGTATGATTGGAAAGTTCCTGCAACGGGGGTTCGAATCCAATCCCGGACATGAAAATTAATTTGTGTTTTTTGAGTTCCAAATGTACTCAAGTCTTACCCTCCTAGGATTTTTAGGGGCGCTGAGTGAAACTGGGTGACGAGGTTAACTGGGTCGGATGATAGTATAAACTGTAGGACCCACGTGGTTAGACCATAGATAAGAAGCGCTTTCTATGGAAACTTTGGCTGAAGTACTATGAACACAATAGGACCATTGGGTTCGCGATGAAGCTTGTTCATATCTAATCTAGAGGACGCAAAATCTTGACCCTTAACATTTTTGCAGTTGATCGGATTCGTTCCAATGAGAATTTCTTCTCAAAATTTATCAAAACACACAACACACAATCTGAAATTAAATGAAATTCAAATTTATTGATAACGGAAATGGCTCTAATAATATAAATAGATAAGATTAAATTTTATATTGTTTATATTTTATATTTATATTGTTAATTTAGGGTCTTCCAATTTCATTTGGTGTTTCTTGTCACATTTTTTAAAAAAAAACATGGGGGATGGTTGTGTATATATTTCTCTCAATATATTTTTCAAAACTTTTTTGAAGCATGAAACAAAGTTATATGAAAAGTATTTATAATTTATTTTGTAATTATTAGTTTACAGTACAGTTAGTAGTAATTTTTACGATGCTGAATAACTTTATTTTCGTTATTAAATTCGCCAATATTTTGGCCAACGGAACATATTTTCAAATATGCTTTGATATTTTTCTTTCTGCATAATATTGGAAATTTTCTCCAAAATAATCCCAACTCACAATAACTCCACAGAATGGAAAAATAAGACCGAATATATGCACTCATACACGTTTGACACAAAAAAAAACAAAAAAGTATTTCTCGTAAAAATGAAACATGGTTTTGAAACAAATTATACAAAAACATTATCAAATAATTGTTTTATTTCAAAAAATTTAAAATCAATTAAAAATTATTTTTGATGAAAATAAAAAAATCGGTAAAATATGACAGCATTTGGTTTTTTAGTATACAGATTTTAATAAAATGTACAATAATACATTGCTGTCATGGGTTTTGAAAAATAACGTTTTTAAATTTAAAAAAAACAGTTTGCCTCAACAATTCTTGTTCTTCTGTAAATATGTGAAAAAAATATATCCCCCAGGGTTTTTTCAGAAAAAACCGTGGGTGGGGTGACAAGAAACACCAAATGAAATTGTAAGACCCTTATTTAAATATCAATCTACTGAAGGTCTATGACTCTCTTTTACCATTCATTCGTCTGTCATATTTTGTATTTAAATTTAAATGAATTTTATCATTTCTACAAATACCCAAAAAATAAAATTAAAAAAAAAAAAACAGAGATTATAAGGTATTAGTCTTTTTAATAGCATGACTAAACACCTTTCTTTTTTTTATTTGAAGGTTAGTCATCAAATTTCAAAAAAAGTTTTTTGACCACCATTATGCTTAACTTGAAATTAAATTTAATTTTTACCTTAAAGACACCATTTAAAAGTTAATTTTTATAGTGAAAATATTTTTTTTCTCAAAGTATTGTCCGGAAATATCAATTATGGTCTATTTTTTTTCTTTCAATGTATTTATCCTACAAGGGACAGTCATTAGAGTAATTGCTTAGCTAAATATCAATAAAAATTTAATAAAACCGTCAAAAGATTAAAGCTTGAAGCGTAAAACACGAGCTAACACCTAAGTAAATGTCTGATGTTAGTTTTACTGTTAAAAGAAAGCGATGTTTAAATGAAATTGCAGAAAAGTTGCAACATTGAAAGTAAAATGTTGCGAAAAAACTTCATACAATTACATTAAATATGTTTAAAATAAAAAATTTTATACATTTTATCATTTTTTTTACACATTTACTGGAAGTTAAATTTTTTGTTGGATGAAAAATGTCAAATTTTTAAGAGAATTTCATGTAATTTTTTCCATATTTTTTTTTTGTCTTTGAAATGAAATGAAATGAAATTCAAAGAAAGAAAGAGTTTGTAAATAAATAAAAATAATTTAACGGGTCACCTCAAAGGCAAATATTTGTCATGATTCACAAATAACTTTCTTTTCACTTTGTGTTATTTTTGTTGTTTGTTAACACCGAAATATTGCATTGAAAAAGTAAAAT
Source organism: Culicoides sonorensis (assembly GCA_900002565.1). NCBI lineage: Eukaryota > Metazoa > Arthropoda > Insecta > Diptera > Ceratopogonidae > Culicoides > Culicoides sonorensis. The sequence continues at coordinate 12,893 of LN483933.1, read as the reverse complement.
GAAGAAAAATACAAGAATATTTTTAAATTAAAACTATTTTAAGAGATTTTATCAACAAAATTATGATTTCCTTTTAAATATTTTTTTCAGAGTTAAAATTAAAATTAAGTCATTACTTTTCACACTCAATACAATCAGAAGTGAAATCTATTTCTCAAGTAAAAAAATCTGTAAATAATAAAAATAAAATTCTCACAGCCAATTTTGCTTTGAATTGTCAAGTTGAAGCTGAAATTAAATAATTTGTACTTGAAATATTTGTGTAAATTTCTGGGGTTACATCTAACCAACAAGTGTGTGTAGGTAACATTAAAATAATTTCGATAGCTCATGTTTCATGTATAAAACACAAGAATTCGATTTTTGATTCAAATTGAATTGAATTGAATTGAATTGTGAATAAATTTATAATTGAAGGTGCATTTGTTCAATGAAAATTCAATTAAAACAAAAATAATGAGATGCAATGGTAATTTTGAAATATTTTGGTTTTGTCTTTGAATGTGCTTAAATTGAAATTATATTTGATTCATTGTTGGAGGTGAGCTGAAATTGATTTGGAAGAGTTCATGAGAATTTTACTCTTAATAAGACTCTCTTCAGACAGTCTTTAATGTTTATTGAAATTCTAGCAAAAATTGCTCATTACAGTCAATTCATATAAAATTCATATTCATATAAGAATTTAATTGGAGCTGAAATTAATCGACCACGCCATTAATTGTTGTAATTTTTTGTCTTAATATTATTTATTAGGTATTTGCTATTATTTTTTTTATGTATGGTTACATAGAATCATGTTTTAAGTTAAATAATCCTTTTATTCATACATTTAATATGAAGTTAGTAATCAAAACGTGTTTTATTTAATTTTAGAAACATTAGAGCGTAATTTATGGATTTTAATTCACTTCTTTAATTAAATGAACCACATTGAGTTGGATATTTATAAATATTTTGTAACCTGATTCAATTTTATTCTTAGGCTCAGTTTTTTATATGCAGACCTTTTTATATACAAAATTTAACCCTTCGCCTCAAGGTGTCACAATGAGCAGAAAAAATATCGAATAACATTTAAACTTGACTCATTTATTTATTCGAGCTCAGGGTGAAATGGCAAAATGTTGAACTAATAATTAACAAAGATGAAAAAACCATTCAAAATTCCTGAAAAGCAAATCCGCTCAGGTGGCGCTACGATCTTACTTACTTACTTAGCTGGCTATACAACCAATTACCTTGTCAAAGTCTGTTGAAGGATCTGTTCTGCCACTTGTTGCCAGTTTTGCATCTTAACGTCCGTAGATCCGAATGAACGTTGTCGATCCGCTTTGCTTTAGGTCACTCAACACCTCGAAGGTCGTCTGGATTATTTCGGAACATGGTTGTTCGGGCTCGGTTAGAGTCTATTCGTGCTAAATACCCGGGCCGTCTTAATCTGTTTACCTTTACGATTGCTTCAAAGCTCGGTTCCCCATATCCATGTTCCAGTTCAAAGTTGTATCTACGTCTCCATCTTCAGTTTATCACCGAATATAGTTCGCAGTACTTTGCGCTAGGATCGCTCACATTTATTATCAAATTTATATGGATCTATGGCTTAACTTGAAGTAAAATCAAAATGCGAAACCTCTTTAATAGGAATAGTGACCACATCGTTTGAAGAAACTGATAGAACATGAAAGCGTTAATTTAACACAAACGGATCTGATCGCCCATTTAGTAAAAAATCCTAAAATGCAATGAAAGGGTTAATTAAAACATAATTTTTCAATATAATTTTTCACAGTGAACTATTTGCACTTTTGCATTTTAGGTATTCTAAGAAAAAAAAATGCAATGAAATGCAATGAAACACTTTTGCAGTAGATTGTGATTAAATGAAGCACGACTAATGTGGCGACTATTTGCTTTAATTAAAAAGCAAAAATAAAAATGTAAACTTAGAGATAAATTAGCTCGATAAATAAATATTATTAGAAAGCTAGTTTGTAGGTACTTTTCAAAGTATTTTAACAAATTACGGTTCAGTGCGATATCAAATTAAGTAGATTTATTGGTATTTTTAAGGTTTTTTGTCCCTATGACTATGAGGAAAAAATAACATAGATATTTAATATTAAAATTAACATTTTATTAGTATTAATGAACGAATTTGATTGAAGACGCTTTAAATCGTTTGCAATAAAAAGTAAATAACAGGTTCGTTGCCTATGTAAAAAAATTATTGAAATCTTTTGTGTGTAATTTTTATTTTCTAAATATTTTGTAGCAATGGCAAATTTTTTAGCGTCAACTGGATGTTGAAATTTCTCTTAAAAGGGTCTTATACATTCCAATAAAATTTCACCAAAGACGTTATTTTTACGTTTGTGAAGGCTTCTCTTGAAGTAAATCTAGCTAGGGCTCTTAAAGCATTGCTCAGCTAAATTTGAGTAGAAAACAGGGACGGACTGAAAATTATATTATTATTATTACGGCCTTGGCATTCTGTGTGATTTTCTTTTAAGTTTGCACTAAACTTTACTTTTACAAGACGGTCGACTGCAGCCTTTCTGGCATTTGCCAGATAGCCCGTATGGCCAACTGGCCACCGGTGAGGAAAATCCATTAATTTACATGTTCATAATTGACACTTTCTTAGAAAAAAACAATTTGAACAGAACTTTTTTGTGTGAAAGATTCTGAGAATTCTATAAAATCATTAAGTTGAACAATAAAATGCAATAATATTCACAACAACATATTAATTATTATTAACAGTATTTTTTCTTTCTTCTATCTTAATGATAATTATGTAATATAATCATAATTACTTTTGATTGCCACACACATTCACACACACACACACATGGTGATTTAAAAAAACTCTTCATTTAATGAATGAACGGACACCTGCTTTCTTTTTTTTTTACCATCATTCTCATGACATGACTTGAGATGATAAATTTTATTATTTTCATCGTCAATGTACTTTTTGACTTGTAAACAAATAAACTTCTACAATAATTATTATTATCATATTGTTGTTTTTTTCTATTCAATTTTTTTATTCATTTTTTTTTTTAAATACTATCAGTATAGTAAAAAGTTAACGGTATTTATAATAATTTGAAAAGAGTTCGTTTGGTGCTGACATTTAGCAATTAAACTTCAAAATTAATGAGTAAGAAAATCATGTAGATGATGATCATTAATCTTTAAATTTTCGGTCTTACTGTGTATGTGCCGTATCGTAATGAATTGAAACATCATCATTATTATAATTTTTGAATGAATTTGTTTTTTTTTTCATTGTATTTTTTGCACTGTTACATGATTTTACGAGAAATACGTAAAAAAACAAGTGCATGACTATCATAAAAAAAAAATGTAAAAAATTTAAATGTATATTTTGAATTTAAACGAACAATTGAGAGAAGATGAAGAAGAGTTTCATGTATAATTAATGTGGGAAATTTAAAAGAGTTCATGGAAAAACTTTTCATGTTAAGGTTTTTTTTTCTTTGTTTTTAAAAATTTGATGATAAAAAACGAAAAAGAAATTTAAATTTAAATTTAATGCGTTTTCTGATGATTATTTTTTGGGGTCAAGCAATAAAAGTATGAATTAAACATGAAATGTCACGAATCTCGTCTTCTCATCATTGAAGGCAATAAAATCTAATAACAATAAATTAAACCCAACACCTCTGGTTTCATTGAATTGTGGTCAGATGTAATTTGAATAGAAAATTGCGTGAATAAGCATTGAAATCCGGTGATTTATAACTTTTTTTTTCATTATTGTTATCGTGTCTCACTAAAAAAAAATAGCGTGTGTAGTTTTTGTTTTTTTATTTTAAGTCCTATCAAATTGAAGAGAGAAATTTCTTTGCAGACATTTTTTTTTCTCTGTCAATTTCAATCAATTTTGGCACGAGTAAGAAAACAAATTTAATGTTCTCAATATAATTTTTTTTTTAATAGTGATTTACTTTAAAATTTCTAGGTAAATGTCACAAAATTCAATGTAAACTTAATTTTTACATAAAGTCCAACTAAAAATACTGTTAACTTTTTTGTTTTAATTTAATTTAAAACACTCTCATTTCCTGTTTTATTTTTAATTTTTGATTCTTTTTCGTGTTTCTCTTTAAAATTACAACACTTTACATTCAATCATTTGTTGTAATGTCAGTCTCGTTTCTTTTATTTCATTGTACTTGTAATTGTAATTGTTCTAACATGTTTTTAAACAAGTTTTATTTTTCACACGTGTTTAATTGAATGCTTTATGAATAAATTTCAATTTTTTGATGTCAAAAACTGAAATTGAGATGCTATAACTGAAAATTTTACAGGAAAATATCGATTTGTGTCAATAGCTACTGTTACATTCAAGAAAATGTCAAGAAAATTTTAAGCCATGTTCAGTTAAGGTTGGAATTGAATCACATACACCATAAATTAAGAGTGTTCTAAAGTGTTAAGACAATGAATGAGATGTGAGAAAAAAAATATAATTAAAAGGATTATTAACATAAAAAATTCTCAGCATTGTTTTTTTTTCTACAAGAAGTTCTTGAATATTTTAAGCTTATAAATTAAATGCAATGGAAGCAAAATACAGGTTTTAATTTAATAATTAACTTGACATTTACTGTTTTTTTTTCAAAGAATTTATTATAAAAAGTTTACAAAAAAATATTATGATCATGCTTTTAATGAGATTTTCTAGAAACGGTTTGCTAATTATGCCTTTAAAGAAAATCAACTTACTGAATCTGTCCCCCAACCGCTTTCAATCAGTGACGAAGTTAAAAAATGGAAAACTCTAATCACTGGGGGGCTTAGAAAAGTGCATTTCGTTTAAAGACTCGTTTAAAAATTTTTCAATAAAAATTTACAATTTTGAAAAAATTGAACATTTGGCGAAAATTTGAGATAAAGGGCTTTTGACCGTTTTCAGGCTTTGGAGCCCAATCTCAAAGCTTTTGAGTTAAAGTTCATTTTGATGGGGCCCCTTCAAAATCCCGAAAATAAATAAAAAATAAATGTTTTATCTTCTTGAATTTTAATACCTAAATGCGGAGTAGCGTAGCATTTGATATCAATGATTTTAATTAAAAAAGATTTTTCTAAATATTTAGAATTTTTATCGATTTTGTCCATAATGGATTTTGTCTTTATGGATTTTATATTTCAGGATTTTTTTTATGGATTTTTGCTTTCGGGATTTTGGTTTATGGATTTTGGCTTTAGGGATTTTAGTTTTCGGGATTTCGTATGGGACCCATTTTGATAAGCTTCTTGGTCCAATAAAACATATCAGCAATTTTTTAACCGTTTTTTAACGGTTTTCTGACGGCTCTGAAGCCCTATGCATGAACCCAAAACTAATGAGTTTAAAATTATTCTCCGACCTCCGATGGACCATTCTGGAATTACGGATGTAACTGAAAGACGGCGCACAAACCGTCTATAATAGTGCATTTACTCTTACGAAATGCACTAAAAATGTGTCCAAAGCTATTTTGAAACTTGATAAGAACTGCAAAATTAAAATTTGATAAATTTTCAGCTGAACTGAGATTCAAATCGAAATCCGCATGTTCAAAAATTTCCCAATCAATGAAAATTCCATCGAAAAACCTTCATTTCAAATCAAACTCAAAATAAATTTTATTTCAAAATCAAATGAGGCGGCAAAATTCAACAAAAGAACTTAAATTTAATAAATATTTACAAAAATAAAAAATTAAAAATCCAAAAACATGAATTGTTTGAGTTGACATTAATCAAGGCCCAAAATAAGAATAAATATTTCGACATAAAAAAAATACATAATTAAATGCATTAAACTTACAAAAATTTTGTACAAAATCCAAAAAAATAGTAATAATATAATTTTTTTCCCAAAGTCAAATATTGACAATGATATCTTTTGTTCAAATTTGTATATTTTTAAGTAAATTTATTACATTTATTAGTACGATTATTATTTTTTTTTGTGTATTTTTCTTAATATTTATTCAATTTTTTAACGGTCGTGGTAATTATGTTATTGACAAAAAATATTATTAGATTTGCTTTTCAAAAACAATTGTTTAATTTGTGTTTCAATCGAGTTATGGCTGATTGAATTGAAATTTTTACAAGATTCAAAGATAACAAGATAAGTTTAACGTTCAAATTGATTTGATTTTCATTCAATGAAGTGTGAACACAAAACCACACATTTTTCCATGAGATTTCAAGTCAAAATTTGATCATATGATATTTTTTTTTTTCGAGGAATTGACTTGAGTAGTTATGATCAAAAGTAATTCATCATTCAATGAATTTTTTTGATATTAAACACGTAACTTTGATTATTATGCATTTTACTTTGATGTTCACTTTCGCCCTACATTTTAACGCATTATAAACTTTAAATTAAAAATGTAATAAAATATTTTTGTATTGAAATTATCATAACAACACTGTAACAGTGTAAAGAATATTAAACACCTCACCTTACTTACGGCTATAAATGTAATGAAAAAATGAAATGAAATGAGATTGTGCTGTAACAGTCAATATTTTTATGTTTTCTTTGAGGAATTTGATGTGAAATTTGTTTTAAAATGTGTGACACATTTAAGGCAAAGAATATTATTAAAATTAATTTTTTGTTATTAAGTTTCTTTAAATTTTAATTTCAATTTAAAACCAGTTCTGTTTCAATAAACGACCAAAAACAATGAAACTGGTAAGATTTATACCAAGACTAGGAAAAACGACTAAATTTGAATTTTATAACGTAATTTTATTCAAATAAATAAAAAAAATTATAATGTTTTGCAAAAATAAGTTTAAATGACTCAAATAAGTTGATACCGAGATTGTTTTTTTTTGTATTTTCATTTAAATTTCAACTTTATTTTTAAAATTTTAATAAAAATATTATCAGATTATAACGAGGCATAACAACGTGGTTCAATCGACCATGGTATCCGTTCTAGCTCAGTATATCGCATTAAAAATTGAAATTTTAAATAAAATTTAAAATAAAAGAATAGAAAAACAATATGAATTTAGTAATAAAATACAATTGGGAGATAATAAATTGAGTATTTTGTAAAATAAAAACAATAAGCTTCCTGGAGTTGAAAAAACACATAAAGTTAGCACCAGTACAAAGTCAAGTAAAAAAAGTATGACTGGTAATAATTTGTGGTTTTACTAAGATAAATGTAAAAAGTGTAGAAAAAAATTGTAAGAGAATGAAATATATTTTCAATTAAATTGGCTATTTTGTTATGAATTTATTCTAGATTTGTTAACAAAATCACGTTAATTGGATGATAAAATTCAAATTTTATTTTGCATTGTATGTTAATTTTTTATTTAATATCAATAATTTTTGACATCGGTCTATAGTGCTCATAATCACCTGGAATTTTTAAAAAAATTTGTCTGTTATGCACAAAATTAATGGATAATATAAGCCTATTTCATGTACCGAAGGTTCAATGTAGTCAAAGAGCATCAAAGTCAACCATTATCTTGAAAAAGTTGCCAGTTTTAGTAATTTTCCACTCTCACATTGGATCAAAAGACATTCACTTAAATAGCTTCATTTTCATCAAATTTATTCAAAAACGACCACAATTTTGTATGGGAAAGTTGTAGCTTAAAAAAAAACATTTCATTTCAATATCTCCATTTAAAAAAAAATGTAGAGTAAAAGTAAAATTAATCTAAATTTATCATCTAAGCACGTGATCAAAGTCCATTTCGTACAATCACTTTTCCATCATGCACATTTATAACATTTAATCAACCCAAACACATTCAAACACTCACACACAGAATATTTATTGATACAAAAATCTAATTTATAATAAGTAATCACAAAATATGTTAAAAAGCAATGAAAAGTTACCATGTTTGTTGCTGTTACTGTTTTTTTCATATTTTTTATAAACTTTGTACCTATAATTGGAGTCTTGTTGTTGTTTTTATTATTAAATACACTTAAATTTACATACACATTGAATTTGAAGTGAATTTATGAACGTAGGTTGATGTAAAAGTAAGATAATATAAATGACTACCGCACTTCATAAATTCATAGAGATATACCAATTTATATTGTCTTTTAACCGGTGTTTTACTTTTGTTTTTCTTCTTTCGAAGTAATAGAAATAAAATTGTATTTCCTATGGTGATTTTTATAATGAGAGAGATTAAAATGGAATAATAGAATAGTTAATTTTTGTTAATCAGGGTAATCATCTTTCGGAAAGAAAGTTCATAATTATGACAGTTTTACCTGTAACAATGCAATTCAAAGGTATCATAAAACTTTTATGAGTTGTCTCGGATGTTATAAATTTAATTTAAAACATAAAATGATATTTTTTTTATAAATTATGATATATGTAACTATGTGAGAAGAAAATTTAATGTCTCATGTCGTTTAGTGCAGTTAAATATTAAGATTTAATGCGCTTTACTTATATCCCTTTCCTAGAAAGGGGTATCAAAGAAAGACAGTAGTTTAACGAAAAAGGGTTTTTACACAAAATTTTGAAGTTCGTGAATTGTTATTTATACAAAATAGTCTTCAAAAAACTTGTTAATTGATGATGAACCATCCTAGACCCGCACAGTATGCTTTAAGCGCCTTTAGGGTTGATTTTAAAATTAGGGTGTGAAAAAGTTTGGGCTTTGTCAAATTTAATACAAATGAGATTAAATTATGAAAGGAAATATCTGTTTAATTAATCTACGTGCCTCAAGGTGCTGTCTTAAGTCCTTGTCTACACAACATCTACACAGCCGATACCCTAGTACCTGTAAACTGCCTGGTAGCATATTATGCAGATGACACTGCACTAATTGAGTCCCTACAAAGATGACAAGATACTAATAGAGCATTAATTCATTCAACACACGAGTTTTATAATTTTTACGAGAAATGGAAAATAAACCTGAACACAAGCAAAACAAATGCTCTCCTTGTCACTATAAGTTGTATGCTCGAACTACCTCATGGACCATTTACTTTCAAAGGCAATCAAATAGAATGGGAAAATGAAATCAAATACCTTGGGATCATTATCGACAGACCCTTAACTTTCAAGAACCACATTCAATATACAATAAAAAAAAACACTTAAAGTAATAAAATTACTTTATCCATTAATGCAACGTAGATCACAATTCAACACTGGAAACAAAATTCTCATTTTTACAATAGCCTTAAGACCCATCTTTACTTACGCTAGTCCGTTACTTGCAACAATAGCCAAATCACATATTACCAAAATTCAACGTCTCCAAAACAAGATCCTAAAAATGATCTTGGACTTGCCATGGCACACACCAACACAGGAATTGCACATAAACAAGTAATCCACGATTTTATCAACCTATTACGAGAAAACTTCATCAACCGTTCATCGATTCTGTTAATCTAAGAATGTTTTTAAATTAATTCATTTATCAAAAATAATACTTATTATTATTATTGTATTAACTTAATTCAGAATTTTATGAAAATTATATGTTAAACGAACAAAAGAGGTAAATAAAGAATTATGTTATGTTATCCGTCTAATTAAGAAAATACCTTTTTTACCTTGTCTTGAAATGAGTAGTCTAACTAGAAACTGCCATCGTATAGCTCTAAAGACCATCCATAGTCACATACAAAATTCCACCAAGACCTGAATTGCGCTTTACGAGTTTCGCTTAATTTACTCACGGGTAGCGAAGGGATAAAAGTACAATGACATAACAGCATGTCATTGGTATTTCATTAATTAATACATTTAATCACATATTCATGATTATAAAACTTCAATTAATCAAAATGAAAAAAAATAATCAATAAAATGGAAAGTGATTTTCTTATCGGTATTAAAAAACAACAACAAAATACAATTGATTTCATATCATCGTCATTTTCATCATCAATCATAATGCATTTTTTTCTCATTTGATAAAATCTAATCAGGTTTTCATTCATTTATTATTGCATTTTACAATAATAATAATAATATGAAAAAAAAAATGTTACTTTCATTGAATGAAAAAATTTAACATACTTGACTCTCTTTAACATAAATCATAATAAACAACATCGCATGTTAGTTGATCATCATGAGAAAATATTTCATTTTTTTTTTTGACTCACATATTTCCTTAAATATGCGAAATTTCTTGAAATGCATCATTTGTGTAGAAAACATGAGAATTACCAGACAAGGAAAAAATATTAAAAAAATGCATAACAATAAAAAATAATAAAATAAAATTACATACAATTACGCATGTTGTTTTTTTTTATGGTAAAGCTAAAGTCATAATATAACCAAACAAAGTATGTTAGAAAATTTATGCATGAATTTTGTTGTGATGTATGTCGTTTTTAATGCTCCAATAGTGAAACCATTTTATTATATGACTATTTGCATACGGCTTGTTGTTTGTTGTTGTAATAAAATTGATTCTTATAATTTAATTTAATCATAATAAATTGATATGTGATGTAATTTTAACATAATTTTACATTAGATAACTTTCAAGTCAAATCTGTTTTAAGTAATATTTTAATGCTTGTGATATCTTTAAATCCGCATTCAACGAAGATGAGCGATTAATTTGATTAATTATTGCTTAAAATTACGAATTTTTACAGTAAATTTTTAAGACTTAAACTCATGCTAATGTCACGTCAACTACTTTTATTAGGAATCAACATGAAAAAAGACACAATTACGTGATCGAGGTACAAAAAAAACTGAATTTTAAGCATTTAAGCCATAAATAGTTGTTGTAGACACACTTCAATTGTATTTTATTTCATATTGAAAAACATTTTCGAGTTTTTGTTACATTTTTAATTTGAAATTTTATTTATTTAATTTCAATTTTATATAATAATAAAATTTAATGTGTGCTTAATCTTGACATTAACAATGATTAGCGACACACCGAAAAAAAAGCAAATATTTAATTTAATTATTCAAGCATTTGACAAGTTTTGGTCAATCTATGACAAAATTATGACTGTTACATGATTTTCATTAAATTCATGTTACAATGAGAAAAATAAATTTTGTTTTAATGAATTTTATGTAGAACAAAGTGTCACATTACTTTTCATTCAATATTTCACACACAACGACACAAATACAAAATGTCATGAACTTTATGATATTAAATGTCATATTTTTTCGCCTTTAATAACCTTTTTAAATGTGATATGAGCTTTATTTGCAGACAAAACTTATTTGAATTTGAGCAGACACCCTATTTTTAATGTCATGTTATTTGACTAAAGCTAATTTATGAATGAGCCAGAGACAATGAAATTCAATCATTTATACTTGAATAATAATTCAAAGGCCATATAAGAAATTCAAGACAATGAACCTAGTTTTAGCATTTTCTAGATCTAATGAATTAAAGTTACAAGAAAAAAAATGTTTAAAATGAAATATGAGAATGGGACATGCGATATTTTTTGACATTAGATATGGTGGTCGTTTCATTCAAGTTTGATTCTGTCGGTTTGGTATGCTTATTGTTGTGGTAGATTTGCAATATAAAAGGTTAAGATTTTGCAGTAATTATTGGCTTGTTGTTGTGGAAATAGAACTGATTGAAAGTAAAGCAAACTCATATGCTTACTTTTGGTCACAAAGAAGTAAAAAAAATGTGAAATTCTTACCACTGGGCGGCTTAGAAAAGAGCATTTCGATGAGACTCGTTTCATTGAACAAAATTCTTGAACAAATTGAACAAAAAAATCTGCCATTTTGTAAATTTTGAAAAAGCCGCCATCTTGAAAATGTTTGTAAAGTTTGCCGTTTTAAAATTTTTTGAAGAAAACCGTCATTTTTAAAAATTCCACCATTAAGAAAGTTTTTGGAAAAAGCTTGTCATTTTGAAAAAAATACGAAAATCAGCCATTTTGGAAAAATCTGGGATTTTAAGCTTTTAACCGTTTTCAGGATCTGAAGGCTCTGGAGCCCAATCTCAAAACTAATGAGTTAAAAATAATCTTTATGGATTCCTTTATCTAACAAAAGAAACCCGACTTCGCTCCGATGGACCATTCTGGAGTTTTGAATAGCGATCAGAGACAGAGTGACGGCGGACAAACCGTCTGTAATAGGGCATTTTTTCTTACGAAATGCACTAAAAATTACATAGAGGGTTTCAAGCTTTAAGAGATCCATGTGAATGCAGGTTTCAATCAAATGTGCTCAATCTTGAACTAAGAATCACTGTTCAAATTCAAATTCATAGAACTGTCAATTTAGCTTACACTCAAGCTTTTTATCATTTCATCATCCAAAGGCCTTAGCTTTTATCCCAAGCAGTACACTACCTAAATCTGGCCTGTAACTCAATTTTAACGTAATCAAATTTACATTCACATAACAACCAGAAAAATTACAACTCAAATGAAATGTAAAACACACCTCATATCAATATTTCGCATCACATGTTACGATTTTATCATTATATCATACATCATACAAATTAACCAGATTTTTATCGAAATCGGAAAACTAATAATTTATTTTCTTACTTTAAATAACAATAAATCATGCACATAAGAAAGTGAATGTGCAATATTTTATTTCTTGATATCGCAACAATATAAATTGAGGTTCCCATGCTCTCTCATCAATTTAAATGAAATCAATGATTGTTGTTATTTTTTATTATTGTGGTTGATGAAGCATTTCTATAATTTTATTCATACATGATAACTTATTTAACTTGTTTCTTTTTTGTATAAAAATTGAATAAATTTCAATAATAAAAAAGCAATGAATTAGCGCCAGCAGGCAAATTCGGAGTTTTGGGTGAACACGCACGTTCTTAAAAAAAAATATAGCAAG
>LN483934.1:0-47997 GCA_900002565.1 Culicoides sonorensis | reverse complement strand
AACAACAAAATTATAATTGTAAGCAACTAAGTCAACCTATTGTGATGCTTAAAAATTGACAAAGATTTGTTTGAGTTAAAATAAGTAGTTTGATTATAATTGAAAATGCAATAAATAAATAAGAAAATTATTTGGATTTTGTTTCTTAAATTCTGTAGTTTATTCATTTTTTAAGATATTTTATTAACGCTCGTATGAATGATATTTGAAAATATTGTCATGTTTATAAAACTTTAATACTAATTTCAAATCGATAATTAACTACATTTGTTTCCTGATAAATTTTTCTAAAAACCTAAACTTGTAATTTTGTATTTTGCCTTAATATTAATGTCTTTAAGTAAGTGGTCTTGTTTTTTATTGTATTTTTTCTAAATATTTAATGATGTAAGTCCCTTAAATATTCAAAACTTGACCAATTTATCAAAGGCAGACATTTTAAAGCTAATAACGACCAAATATTTTTTTTATTTATATTGTAATACGAATAATTTTTTAAATTACTCTGTATTTGTATATTATCACAAACAATTTTTGTTTTACAAATTTTCCTTAAATTTAAAAGAAATATGTATTATTTCTTACAATCACTGTCATCAGTTTTTGGTATGAAAGGTCTGTAAAAAAATACTTGACAAAACGAAATTTTTTGTCAAATTTACCAAGAAAATAAAATGATTGACTGAGATCATTTGCTCAGAAACGATAGTAGATAAATATTTATCATTCATAATAATACTTTGATTATACTTTAACTCGGTTTAGTATATTAATATTTTAGTCAAAATTATAATTATAATAATATAGTACGACACAATTATCTATATCATTTTTTATTAATGGAATGTTTTTCAATCGTTTTTGAGCTTATTTGACATAATCGATAAAAACTCGAACAAAATGGTGTATTTGTTATATTTTACAACATTTAACAAATTTTGAATTTTATTCATTATTGAAAGCGCTTTCTTCGTTTTGATTAAAAGTTATTGCAACAGCAAACAAACATATTTTCATGTTTTTATTTATTTTTTATACTATTCAATTAGAAGTGAAATATTGTAATAATTTTGGTTATTCTCATCATTGAACTCAAGCGATAACACCTTTTTTGGGAACAACGAGATCATTGTGGGCCAACATTAGGCCTCCTATCAATGATATCACTGCTCGATCTAACCAAGATACTGGATTTGGATAAATAACACCACCTTCATAAAAACCAAGATGACCACCATGAGCTAGCTCAATGTAAATTTTGTTCTGATGTTTTGCTGTAATAAATATTTATACATAAAATTTATGCTCCATTTAAAAAAAATAGCATTTAACTTACTGGCATGTTCACGTATAGGTTCCAACAATACTTCAGGAACTAATGGATCATCTATTGAGTTTATAAATATCATTGGTTTCTGTATATTATGCACATAATTTATCGAGCTACTCCATTTATACATTTCTGAGACAGAAGGGAAGTTGTGAACCCGACGTGTGTATGCTTCGTCTAGTTCTGGCAAAGTAGCAGCAGCCACAATATCTCGCTCATTTAAATCACAACGAGTTTTAACGTCGTCACATAATAAAATATGTCGATGTTTTAAAATTATACTTTTCACGTTTTCTGTCAAGACATACAAGTAAAATCGGTGGAAATTTTGCCATTTCAGTAACCATTGTGTTGCACTATTGAAATACACATAAAAATATTTATTATTTAAAATTTCACAAAGATGTAAAATATACATACAGTTGTGCATTATATCCTTGACATATTGAGACTCCTCCAATAATATTATCTGGCTTTGGAATTTCTAATTCACCCAAGTATTTTGTAATCAAATTACCACCTAAACTGAATCCAACTGAAATTATATTTGTTGTAGGATATTTTTTCACCAAATTATTTATCATTTCAGCATAATCTGTTGTGTGTCCATAAGTAAAAATACGACTAGCAGTTACTTGTACACTATTCAAGACACCTAAATGATTCAAAACTGCACACCGATAACCGTGACACTGAGCAAAATGAACAAAAGTTCGTATATAGACACTTTCAGAACTATTTCCAATTCCAGGACAGATGGCAACAGTTATGTCATCTTCATGTATTTGTGAGTTCATTGGCTGATATAAATCATAAGTGAGTGTTGAACCATCGTTTAGGGACAAATACACACGTTCGCCCAATGGCCAAGGACATTTAACACGGCCAATTATCGAGTGGAGAATCGTTTGAAAATGTCCACTGAATCCATACAATCTTGTTGGAACGTATCTAAAATGAAAAATTGTTAAATGAATGGACAAATTCGAAAGAATTATTAAAATATTTCAATGAAATAATCGGATTTTGCTCTATTATATATTTTATTTAAAAATAAATTTTATATTTCTTGAATACTTGCTTACACGCTATTTTATTATTTTATTTTTTTTTTTGACTCAGTCATGACCATTAAAATTTTACACTTTCGCCATGAAATTGATTCTCTAATTAAATAATTGTAAAATAGTTTACAAATTACATCGAGCAAACAGTTAATTATAAAATGAACACACATAGTTTCTTATTGTAAAGTAGTTATTTTGATTTGTTTCTGTCATATTTATCAATGAATGCTTTTATATTAATACAATGAAATTAGATTTTCAATGAAAAATTACACTGCATGATTTTAATAAAACGGAAAGTGAAATTATTGGTTTTTTCTTGTGATATTGAAATGCAAATTAAATTATATAGAAAGGATTATTTTGAGAAAAGGGAGTTGACATAGTCCAGTGGTTGAGATTGTCGAAGTAAAATTTTGTGGTAACAATATGTAAAAAATTAAAGTCAATGCATGTTCATCAAAATCTGGTTTTCAGATAATCTTACAGTCATTACTGAAAGGAACATGAATGAATCAAATACGTAAACACATCTTACTTCAAAGTTAGCATAAGTTAACATCCAATTTTTAACACTGATTGCAGAAACACTGAAATCATCATACTTTAAGAAATTTTTATAATTATATGTGTCGCAAGTACATTGTCAAGGTCACTCATGTATAAAATTACTTTGAATTATATTAAAAAAAAATTGTGTGCGGTCATATTCGACAAAATAAAATTTGTGGGAGATATATAAAAACGTTTTGATACTAAGAATTTATCTTATTCAGAGACATTATTTAATAACCCTTTATGTGTTAAACCACTGTAGCTTAGCATTAAACGATACATATTGCTCAATAATTTTTCAAATGCAATTTATTATGTACAGTATCACATTACAATATTATATAGTAGAATGACTTAATACAGTTCATGGCTATTTGGAAATCGGATAGAAAGAAGGAGAAAATAATAATTGTAATAGAAAGTTCAAGACTTGTGTGACATTGAAATTAGTAAATATACATTTTAATAATGATGACTTATAAAAGGATTGTAATGAGATATTTTATTATTTTGCCTTAAGTTTACTAGAACTTTTTTTTTATTTTACCCGTTGTATTTGACTTATCCAACGGTGGAAAAACAATATTTGTTTTATTATTTTGCTTATTTACCAAACTGATTAGTTTCTGTCTAGGCATATAGTATTTTTTTTTATACAGGCTTAAAAGTGTTTCGAGTAATTATTGCTACTGCATACGGTACGACCATTAGGTAAAGTGATTTGAATGAATCATTTTCAATTATTAATGATAATTGTTTTCAGTATATTTAGTAATCAAAAATACCCTATAACACACGGTTTGTTCCCTGTCAAGTGTCCCCCTATGAGTATCATAACTTCAGAATGATAAAGGAGAGCGATTTTTATTTGAAGCTTCAGAATATTA
Organism: Culicoides sonorensis; assembly: GCA_900002565.1. Lineage (NCBI taxonomy): Eukaryota > Metazoa > Arthropoda > Insecta > Diptera > Ceratopogonidae > Culicoides > Culicoides sonorensis. The sequence continues at coordinate 44,158 of LN483934.1, read as the reverse complement.
AATTTAGAAAAGGTCAATGGACAATTTTCTTATCTGGTCCAAATTTCAACCAATATTTTTGTCTGAAACTAAGTCAAACTAGATGACAAAATTTGGAGTGACGAAACGTGAACACGCTATAGGTATACAGAACAATTTGGCATCAAGACCTGAATGGCTGAAATCAATAATTCCAAATTTTTTCTGACTCAAAAGGCAATATCAATTGATAATTTAAAGTATTTTATTTAATCTGATCTCAGCTTCTTCTACAAAGCTTTTTATATTGAACTCATAAAAATGCACTTTCGAATCCAACAAGTAGTTAGAATTTTTTTATACATTAATTTTGAATCGTTCTTTTAAACTGAATTATAATTTTACGGTTTTCCCTACTTTAAAATTTTTATAATGATTATATTTGTGACCTACATGATCTCTGATAACAATGCTATCTAGAATTTAGAAGGAAAACACTTATTATGTGTATTCAAATGTTAAGTAGATCTTTTATGTAATTTTGCTTCATCAAATAATTTTATTTTTACTTATTTAACGGGTGTTGTTATCTATAATTCTTCAGAATGATTTAATCATTCCGACTGTTTTGTTATCAGCTGTCTAATAGATTTTTTCTTTATCATCGTTGATTATTTGACTTAATGATATTTTCTGGTTATTTTAAAGTGATGTCATCCTTGACTTTGATCTTTTTTAAAATTAAAGTTAAAATGGTCTGATTTTTGTAAGTATCTCTTCCTAAATAAAAGTTAAATTTGAAATTGAAATGAGGTTATTCATGGAATAATTTATCTCTAACCGAGAATTCATTTGAAAATTTGTTTTATTAACTCATTGTAGTTGAACCTTTCATAAATTTATTTATCAATTTATAAATAAAATGATTTGTGTTAAACATACACAGTTAAAAGTTTCTTAAAATGACATCAACAATTTCAATTTTTTTTGCAATAATTTTACGGATGATTTAGTTTTTGTTGGAAATGCATTGACTAGAAAAATGTTATACTGAATGATTATTTAAGAATGTAAAGACGAGTAAATACAGGTGTAGATCGACAATATTTTTAATTATCATATGCCAATGGTTGAATGACTGCTTTGAAAGTTTTTAATGTTTGATATTATTATATGTGACTTTTTTATTAGAAGTATCAATTAAAAGTTTTCAAATAAGTTTCAAAACATTCAATTATGAAAAATTGTTATAACATTAATGACAGATCTATGATACAAAAAAAAACCTAATATTTAGCTAGGAGATACAACTTTAAATTTAAAGGACCATATTTTTTTGTTCTCACGTTAACATGAATAATAAATAAAATGTTCTTAATATTAGTAAGTCGATTAAAGTAAGCTGTTGTGGCAACTAAGAAATGTTCAATGATTTTTTTTGTATTCTATTATCACTAGGGTTATGATAGAATAACCCACAAAAACCAACAAAAGTGGTGTTCGTGGGTAATGCGATATTGAAATCATCAACTTCATCAACTATCAATATGGTCTCAAAACTTAAAAAAAATGACATGACACAGTTTTGATCATTTATTAATTTATCTGGTTTTTTTTTCTAAATTTGGAAAATAGAATTTAATAAACTTTAAGAGGAAAAAAAAATCTGGAAACTTGCCAATAAATATTAGCATATAAATTTTTAAGTGCAATATCTTTAAATAAATAAAATTCAATGCCTTTTTCATGGATAATTAATTAATATTTTCCACTTATAAGTACAATTTCGTGTGTGTCTTGCTATGAAGCCTTGATATGAAAGAGTCATATGTTTGATCTTTTTCATTTAAGAGTTAAATCAAATAAATTTAAATTTTTTAAAGAAAATTCTCGAATTTAATGATGTCATTTTTGAACGATCCGAAGTTAATATTTGGTGAATGAATAAGATTTCTAACAGAATACTACTTTATATGAGAAAGACCTTGATAAAAATCACGCGTACAACACATGAAAAAGGTAATTCTTCACAAAATATTTTAAAATTAATTTCTTTTATTTGAATATACTTTGCTTTTAGTACTTACGGTTCTCGCAAAATGGGAGCAATTTTATAAACACAATCCAAAAAATTTGAGTTTGGTGCACAGTATATTTTTGGTTTCAATGGTTGTGAATTTACGTTTAATAGTCGAAATAATAAGCATAAAAACAATGCAAAAACAGCTAGAAATGCAGTAGACATTTTTCTTTACTTTAAATTTTTATAAAATCAACACTTTTCTAGAAATTTTCAATATTTTTCTATTGAACTTGTTTAAGAATATAAATTTTTTAGTACGTTCACTTTCAGATTTGACACAATTGTAAGTGCGATTTAATTTGAGCTTTCTATGAAAATTCTCATTTTTAGATTTAAGCAAATTTGTCACAATAAAATGTTATAGATAACATTGAGTTATTCGATGATTGAAATGAGTCAAGCTCATTTATTTTTTTATTATTAAAGGGTAACACCTTGTTTAAATTTTATTTCCAAAGCATATGTGATTGTATTGCGACGTGAAAATAGACTGAATGAATAATCAAAGCAATTATGAATTTTGGTATGCGCGATTATTGGAGGGGGAGGTGGTGAAGATCCCTTCATGCTATTTGTTTACATTTTGAGACCGGTTTCGATCTCGATAATTTGATTCTTGACATTTTTCAATCGAGATTTGAAATCATAACATTTTTTTAAAAATCATTTTTTTTCAGTTTGGCAGAATTTATTTTACTACTAGAAAATTTTTATTTAATTTTCTAAAGATTGCTCTTCTTTTTTCACTATCAATCTTCTGTCTTCTTGACTTTTCAACTCCAATTCAATTCTCGTCACATTCCATTTAGTTTCATCTCGTTCAGCCCAAAAATACATTAGACCACTATCATTTGGACCTTTGACTTTCACTTTAAAAAATGCATTTTTTCCATCAGCTACATTACTTTTATCTTCTAATTTGAATCCTAACTCTTTGATTGGCTCACCCATCAATTTAACAGCACCTAAAATCATTATTATTTAAAATTGAAATTTTTTCATTCTAGAAGTTTTTATCACCGGGGTGAGCTCGTAAAATTTTTAATGCTTCTTTGTAATATTCCTCCCGTTTGATTTTTTGAATTATTGAATCTCGCATCAACATACCAGCAGATGCGACAAAAAATCCACCATACGCTACAATTTTAGCAAGTTGTCTGTTTGAAACCATTTTATTTGGTTTTTACTAAATTATTTTTCTTCGCAATGTTTACATTAGTGGGAGAAAATACAATTCGATTCTAGATGTTTTCAAAAAACAAGTGGTTTGCCTAAATTGAAATGACGGTTAATTTAGAGAATGGGAGTAAAAGAAACTACAAAAATTAGTATTGTAAAAAATCTTATTTATTATGTAATTTAAATAAATATAATCTTTGTGAAGAATTGGTAAACGCTTATTTTAAGTTTTATTTGATTTGTTGGTTTAATTTTGACTTATAAAACGATTACGAACAAAATAGGTAAAAACTCGTCTCAATGGTAGTCCTTTGTTTCGTTTGAGCCAACTAATTAGTAGTAAAATTATTATGCATAAAATTGCTATGTACGTTATATTTGTGTTTGATGAGTAGTCATTTTCAGTGTTACCTACTAAATTACTGGGTTTATTTCTCCAGTTTGGAACTTCTTCATCAGATTCATCAAGAACCATATTTGTTTTCTCACTCTCTAATTTTCTTAGAAGATTTGCATTGCTTTCAAGATCATCATATTTGGCATCTTTCTGATGCAATATCACAGTTGAAGTAACATTAATTGAATTTTTATTTGTCCACTTTAAGGTCAGGCATTTTTGGATAGGTCGTTTTTCATGAAAATTACTATCTTTCTTCAATATATTTGAATACTTGTGTAAATTATTATCAGACATACGACTTGGTGGGCGAACATCTGTTTTGAATTTTAGTTTGCCTGATCTATTCATATTTTTCAGTAGGCTGGTTAAATGGGAAGTCATTGTAAATTCAAGTAATGAATCCAGAAGCCAAAAACATGCTTTATCTATATGAGTTGAATCAAGACAATTTGAATCACCATATACAGCAATCCGACCTGATTTGTGTTGTTCACTTTTGGCAACTGGTTCTTTAATGTTTAGCAAATCGATATCTTGCTCTGATTGTTCCTGAAGTTGTTGTAGCTCATATTGGTCAATATCACTTTCAAGTAATATTCTATTTTTATTTACAAGAAGATTTTCACTTTTCATTTCATCATGGTTAGATGAATCGTCTACTTGGCTATTCGGTGGATTTGGAGTAGCAGGATTAATTTTAACAAAACTTTGATCTGTTTGAAGTAAACCTAAAATGGGATGCCATTGTTTACGTTTCGAATTATCTATAGGAGCTGATTGTAAAAATTCTCTGCCTTGATCAAATAATTCTCTTTCAATAATTATCGAGTTATTTGATTGAGGAAATTGAGATATGCTTGTCCCACTAGCATAATACATTCTATGATCTAACATTGAAAAATATCCTTCCAAAACCGTGTCACTTAATTCAATATTAAAGTCACGTAACAACTCATTAATTGCTGGAATATTTGAACCACCTGTATCTGGTAACCACCATTTCCTAGTGTTCTCATCGAAAAATTTAATCTTTTTCATTACACTTGTATTATACCAATCAGCAAAAATAATCACACTTAATTCATTATAAAGGATATCCTGCTTTAATTTTCTTATTTCTTCTGTGAAATATTCTTCTTCAGGATCTACCACCAATAATGTCCCATAATTAGATGCATTGAAACAAGTAAATGGACTGCCAAGTACTTCAATGTAATAACCACCATTCCTCAAATGAGTATACATATCTTTAAAATTAGTGTGAATATGATCACCACGCCAGTCTAAGTGATCTGACTTAATCTTTAGATTATCTCTTGGTAAGTAACCTGATGGATAACGTAAACTATGATATTGATCCCATAATATACGTTTGCTACGTGGAGGTCTTGGAATAATTCTCACTTTAATTGGAAATCGAATAGTACTTTTTACAGTTTTTTCATTGCCAGTATTTGGTTCTTGTACTAACGAATATACGGATAGACTAATATGTCCTTGAGCTATTCCTTCAAATTTTTCAGATGCTTCTGTTGAAACAATTTGAACGGCCATCCAACCCGACCATGGCCATAATATTTTTGAATAAGTAACAGATACGTTCAAATAATGTCCATTGTGATTTTCATATGGATACCATGTGGGTGGATCACGAATATGACCAGTCACTGCAACTCCATTAAGGATTGTAATATTGAGTATTGTAGGAGCAGAGGTATAAAAAAGACTTTGACTACTATATGGCCACATATAATCCTCAGATGTATCTAAATATGAAGGACTTAAAGTCACTTGAGGTTCATATGAATTGATAAAATCAAGAGATCGAAGAATGTTTAATTTTCCATGCCCTTGTTCAAACATATTGTTTTCGTTTAATCTAGTTGCTCCTTCAATAAGAGCCTGTTTTATAGATGCCGGGTTCATATAATGAAATTTATCGACAGCACCACTCATGATAAGAGCAACTGCTCCAGAAACTATTGGAGATGCCACAGATGTACCCGATAGTGATCGACATCCACCTTTAACATTACTTCCTTTCACTTGACTTCCGTACGTTACAATATCAGGCTTCAATCTTCCATAGCCTTGAGGTAATTCCCACGTTGTCATCCCTCTCGAACTGAATTTTGCTATATTATCTTCAAAATTGATTCCTCCAACACCAATAACATCACTTTGATCTCCAGGATTATTTAAGGTCCCATATAAAGGTCCATCATTGCCAATTGCTGATACCATAATTACTTTATTTGCTGTTAATTCTTGAACTTTTTCAACAAATGGTTTATCAAGAAAATCAGGTCCACCAATACTCAAATTCAAAATATTTATGCCTTTATAAATAGCATAATTGAAAGCATCTAGAAACCAAGAAGTGTACGACACTTGATTATTTGTGAAAACACGAAAAATATAAAGTTCGGCATCAGGAGCAAATCCCAAACATTCTTTTGATGAAGCTATTAATCCAGCTACAAAAGTTCCATGACTTACTCCATCATCCAATAATTTTTCATTTGTCCAGTTGGTTCGTTCTTTGATTTTCTTGAAATGAGGATGAGATTTTGACAATCCCGTGTCAAATACAGCAACTTTAATTCCTTTTCCTGTAATTCCCATTTTCCATAAAGCATCTGCTTTAAGTAAGGATGTTATTTGTTTTGGTACGGCTCTCAGTAGTTTTCGTTTATGAAATTTTTCATCAAGTTCAGGATCATGAAAATCTTCTTTGGATGTGTCTGTAATGCTAATTGGCACTACAAATTTCAAATTACGAGTCACTTCTTTGTGTACAGTGACAGATTTGATTTTGTTATGTCTTTTAAGAGCGTTTTTTGCTTCTTCTAAAATATTACTACTTAAATTTATCACATCAAAATCACTTGGAAGATTTGCTACTGGATTTTTTCTTTCAATTATTTTCCAATCAGTTTGCTGTAAAAAAAAAATAATGATTAAAAAGTACTTGAAAATTGATAATTGATTTACTTGATAACCACTTAAAGCTGATATTATATATTTTTTTCTTGTTTCTTTATTCAAATATTCAGTAAATTGAACAATGAATTCGTTTGGTAATCTCTTTATGATCCAATCTGTTTCAATATGTTGATTTTTATTTTTCTGATCTATTGTAAAATTGGATGTTGTTGCACAATTTATACTTGTCTGGTTTAAAAAGCACAATGCAAAAATGCATTTTATGATTAGGTATTTTACAACAAGTTTCCTCATTGTTTTGATCTATTGACGGTGAGAAAATTCATTCAAATTGAATTTTAATTGAATAGGGAAAGTTTTTTTTACACTTGAAGGAATTGTGTCCTTTTTATCTTTTTCTTCATAGTTCTTTATAAGTGCTCTTTAAATTAAAATTGTTTAACTAAATAATTTACGAACTAGTACGGATATTTTAATTTAATATTAACTTTTATGTTTGAATTTTTTCTATTTTGCAATTGTTGTTTTTTTTTGCAAAAGCCCAGAAAGCATAAATTCTAAAAGCATGCTTTTTTACCGTAAGCAGGAATATGAGCGTGAAGTTAGCACCAATGGAAATTTCTTAGCACCAATGGAAGTTTTTCTTAGCACCAATCGAAATTTCTTGGCACCAACGGAAATTTCTTAGCACCAATCGAAGTTTTTTCTTAGCACCAATCGAAATTTCTTAGCACCAATCGAAATTTCTTAGCACCAACGGACATGAAATTATTCTCTTAGCACCAACGGACATAAAAAATCTTCTTAGCACCAACGGACATGTAATTATTTTCTTAGCACCAACGGACATAAAAAATCTTCTTAGCACCAACGGACATAAAAAATCTTACTAGCACCAACGGACATGATTATTTTTCTTAGCACCAATAAACATGAAAAATCTCACTAGCACCAAAGGACCTTAAATATTACTAGCACCAATGGACATGAAAAATCTCACTAGCACCAAAGGACCTTAAATATTTTTTCTTAGCACCAACGGACATAAAAAATCGTCTTAGCACCAACGGACATAAAAAATCTTCTTAGCACCAACGGACATAAAAAATCATCTTAGTACCAACGGACATAAAAAATCTTCTTAGCACCAACGGACATAAAAAATCTTCTTAGCACCAACGGACATATAAAATCTCACTAGCACCAACGTACATAAAAAATCTTCTTAGCACCAACGGACATAAAAAATCTTACTAGCACCAATGGACATGAAAACCCTTACTAGCACCAACGGACATGTTTATTTTTCTTAGCACCAACGGACATGTAAAATCTTACGAGCACCAATGGACATGAAATTATTTTCTTAGCACCAAAAGAAATGAAATTTAACACCAAATTTAACTTTATAGTTTAGGTTATATTTTAATAATTTAAGTTGATTCCGTTGGTGTTAAGAAAAAATAATCATGTCCTTCAATGCAAAAAAAATTTCATTTCTTTTGGTGCTAAGAAAATAATTTCATGTCCATTGGTGCTCGTAAGATTTTACATGTCCGTTGGTGCTAGTGAGATTTTATATGTCCGTTGGTGCTTGTAAGATTTTCATAAATTCAATTGAATGTACGGAATGCCAAAAGTTATTTAGTTGGCCTGTATTGAAGAAGCACATGCTGATTCATATTAGGGCATTCAAGTGCTTGTTGTGTGAGAAAAGTTTCTCAACGGGGTAAACTTTTTTTCTTATATATTTTTGTATCAGAATCAAAAATATATTTACAGATGGAAATTAAATTAACATGTACAAAGATTACATCCAGAAGTTGAAAATTTAGTGCAAGACATGGGAAATTCAATACCTAAAACCGAAGTCCTCGAAAATATTCCAGAAATTCCAGTGCAATGCAGTATAAATGAAAATGAATTATCAGAATTTGCAGAATCTTGTTGAAGGAAATCAAAATTGAAAGACAATCAGTTGAATTGTGAGAAATGTGACTATTCCACAAAAAAATTAATCTATTAACTATACCACAAATGATTGATTGTCTTGATTGTGACAAAAAAGTGAGTAAGGGTCTGTATCGAAGGCATGTCCAAACACACACCCTCGTGCTGTTTATGCCCGAAACGAGTAGCAACCCGATATAAACTCAAAATTCACATTAAAAACAACAATCCTGATCGTGACGACTTAATTGATGAACTTAACACGCCAATTAACAACAACAATAAAACTGAAAATCACGAAAATTCTGTCATTCAATATGCACATTGCGAATACCCCGCACTTAGGTGACGCAATTTTGTCAAACACTTTTCACGCATGCACGCATTCAAGCGACATCTCTCACGACACAAAAATGTACGACAAAAAACCAACAGCTACATGTGTGAAAAGTGCAGCAAGGTATTTGTGAAAAAACGATCTCTAGACGTCTACGTGTTCTCATCAGATCAGGGATTGCTTGTGGAATAAAAATCAAATGAACCGAAGCCAATCAAGACGGTTGAGTGTGAAGTGTGTGGAAAAACGATTAAATCTAGTAGGATGAAGAAACGTTTGCAAATTCACAACAAACAATTTGAGTGTACGCATAAAGGATGCACAAAGTTTTTTGCCAATCCGTTTAATTTAAAGGTCCATGCAAGTAGATGTAAGAAAAGAATCAAAGTAGAGGTTATTGAAGGCCAAAATTAATTTTAATGTAATAAAAAAAAATGAATTTCAAAAACTAAGTTTTTCCCCTTCAATTCATCCTCCAACTCAAATTGATGGCTTCAAAAAACTGAAATGTGCTAAGAAGATTTTTTATGTCCGTTGGTGCTAAGAAAAAATATTTAAGGTTCTTTGGTGCTAGTGAGATTTTTCATGTCCATTGGTGCTAAGAAAAATAATCATGTCCGTTGGTGCTAGTAAGGGTTTTCATGTCCATTGGTGCTAGTAAGATTTTACATGTCAGTTGGTGCTAAGAAAATAATTTCATGTCCGTTGGTGCTAAGAAGATTTTTTATGTTCGTTGGTGCTAAGAAGATTTTTGATGTCCGTTGGTGCTAAGAAGATTTTTTATGTCCGTTGTTGCTAAGAGAATAATTTCATGTCCGTTGGTGCTAAGAAATTTCGATTAGTGCTAAGAAAAAACTTCCATTGGTGCTAAGAAATTTCCGTTGGTGCTAAGAAATTTCGATTGGTGCTAAGAAATTTCTGTTGGTGCCAAGAAATTTCGATTGGTGCTAAGAAAAACTTCCATTGGTGCTAAGAAATTTCCATTGGTGCTGACTTCACGCTCATAGCAGGAATCGGAAAATAGCGAAAAATACAATTCAAATAAACAATTTTTTTTTAATGAAAAAAATTATTTATGTTTATTATTTTAAATTTTACAAAAATTATGTTGTTCTACATTTAAAAATTATTCTAATGCCATTTTTGCTTCATTTCCATCCAACTCAAAGGTCATTCCATGCTGGAGACAGAAGTTTCGTTTGATATTAGCAAAAAATAAATCAGTTATTAAGAAAATTTGTGCAGTAGCAAATACTAAAGTAACACCAAAATAGAAGTTGGCATTGGCAGAAGCTGAGTAAATCCAAAGATGCCAAACAACCGGTGCTAGTACTGACGTTACCAGAAATGTTGCTCCAACTATAAAATTGTGTGACATAACTGCATAAAAAACGAATGTGAAATGAATATCTTGATTTGAATTCGAAAATAATTATGACTTACACTTTGCCACAGTTTTCCACATTGGTATTAATGCCATGTAAAATCCTAAATCGCCAACACAAGGATATGACCGAAAAATGGCACTTAAAGCAATTAGCAAGGTTGAAAGTAAAATTGGATTATTTCTAAGTTTAAGTGTTAGTGGAAAGAGGTAGAGAATCGTGGCATTTATTTGAAATGTATATAAAAATAAAGTTCGGAAGTGATCAAACATTTCAGTGAAAAAATACCAAAATAGACCGATATTTGGTTGAAGATCTCGGTAATAAATTCTGAAATAAAGGAATGCAATATAAACTTGTGAAAGCAAAAATATTTAATTTTCTTACATAAATCCAAGGGTAGAATCAACGAATTTCCAATTTCCCATGATTGTGTAAGCAAGGTAAAAAAATCCTGTCAGTGCAAAGCAATATAATGCGACAACCAGAGCTCCAGAAAGTATTTTATTTCTTGATTTTTGGGTCAAGACAAGCACTGCTGGTACAATAAGTACAGTAGGATAAAAGTTTTTTTGTGTTTCCAGAGCTAAAGCAATAATTGCAGGTAGAGTTGATTTACGTGTTAAAGAAAGGAAGAACATTGCTAACAGGAAATTACTCCAAACAGTTGTCGTTTGACCCACACAATTTAATATTGAGTATGGATTGAATAGATATGCAATGATTGTATATAAGGGTATTGAAGTTCCATCTTCCGGCTTAAGTTGAATTTCTTCAGTGCCCTCTGCAAAGGTTGACTTTTGTTTTTGTTCGGCAGCATGCTATAAATACACATTAATTACGAAACCCTTATCATCAAAATTTATTTTATTTACCAAATCTTTAAATGCTCCTTTAGCCATAAAGTACAATAAGAGTCCCGTTATAAGATCTAATAGAACAAATAGGACAGGAATGAATTGAGCCAAGTTTCCAATTAATAGGTGTGTCCCAAATAGAATAAGGGGATTTTCGTGATAAACATCACCATCATAGGGATCAACTCCATTTCCATATAAATAAGCTCCTTCTTCGACTCGCTTCCAAGAGTTCAATGGAGTAGAGACTTCAATACGGTTTTTAATCACTGATGCAAAACTAGATGTGATCAGAAAATAACGAATAGAGCCGGCAAATACTAAAGTTACTAACACTTTTACGTTTATACTCATTTTTTAAAAATTATATTCTATATTTGCAACGTTTCTTACAAATCCTATTCTTATTTTATATAAAAATTAATTTTTTTATAGGATATCAGTCATTTTTTTTTATTTATTATTTAATGCATAAGTTGAATTGATTTTTGTTTACTTGAACTAAAAGTAAAACACCAGCTGATAACTGTAATAATCATAATTTTAATAGGAAGTATGCTTACGGTAATGGATAGCAAAATATTGAATACATAACATTGGAGAGCAGCAAAAATTGAAGTTCGTAATTAATGGAATCTTATTTAAGATATTGATTGGAACAATGCAAATGTTTACTTGAAGCTTTTATTGAACTATTAGGGCTTAATATGGTAAATTAAGTTGCTTAATTCACATTGTCTTTTAATATTATAATTATTATAGTATAAATTCAACGTGTCAGTTTTGTCAAAATTTCAAATCTGTTTTCACCATTGGCTCATATACGTGCTTCAAGATTTCTATTCTGATTTTTAAATTAAAATATTAATAATTATAAATTAATAAAATCACGCCCTTGATTTAATTTTATATTAAAGAATCACAAAATCCAGAATAGTCAAAATGGGTGGAGTTCGCTTGCTTGGAAGTTTAGTAAAAGCTTCTCAACAAAAAAATATCTTGATGCAAAGATTTTCACCAGGTACGGCAATATTTAATTAAGTATTTGTCAGTTTTTTTGTTAAAATTAATATCAGGAGCTAATTATTTTAAGTCGAATTCGGTAAAATAAATAGAATAATCTATTATAAACAGGATTTTGTTAGATTAATATCACTTTATTTCAAGATTGTGTAATGGAATTTGGACTTTGAACTTGTATCATAATAATATGAATCTGTTGTTGCACGTACGTAAAACAGTCAAAACAAAAACAGAATTGATAACTTAATAAATAGACAAGTGATTTAGGTAAACTTGCAATGGAAGTTTTGAATTTTGTTGTAGTAAATGTTCAAGGTCATAAAATTTTGCCGGTTCCTTACCGGTTCTAATTATTTATAGAATTGAAGGATGAATATGGACTTATTATTTCAATAATTAAATTGTTTATCTTTTTTCAGTATTTGGAGTTGCTTCTCATCGTCTTTATTGCAACACTCCATCCCGCAAACATATTCGTACTAAACAAGTTGGTGATGTTTTTGTCATTACGTTAGACTCACCTGGTTCAAAAGTAAACTCTTTAGGAGAAGAGGTTTTTGCAGAATTTGAATCATTATTTAGAGAATTCGAGACAAATCCGAGTGTTAATTCAGCCGTCTTAATTTCTGGTAAACCAGGATGCTTTGTCGCTGGAGCTGACATTTCAATGTTAGAAAAGTGTAAATCCGTAGAAGAAGCATTGAAAGTTTCACATAATGGCCAGTTGATGTTTAATAGAATTGAAAAAAGCAGCAAACCTGTTGTAGCAGCTATAAATGGTGTTTGTCTTGGAGGTGGCTTAGAATTGGCTTTAGGATGTCATTATCGTATTGCCACTAAAGATAAGAAAACAGGATTGGGAGTTCCAGAAGTTATGTTAGGATTGTTGCCAGGAGCTGGGGGAACCGTAAGATTGCCAAAATTAGCAGGAATTCCAACATCACTTGATATGGCACTGACAGGAAAAACCATTAAAGCTGATAAAGCCAAGAAATTGGGACTTGTTGATTTGTTGGTTACTCCATTGGGGCCTGGATTAGAACCTGCTGATGTCACAACAATGAAATATTTGGAAGAAGTTGCTATTCAAACGGCTAAAGATTTGGCAAGCGGTAAATTAAAGGTTGATCGTAAAAAGACAGGAATCGTTAATGCTTTGATGGAATATGCCTTTAGCATCAATTGGGTTAAAGATAAAGTTTTTGGAAAAGCACGTGAGCAAGTAATGAAAATGACCGGAGGCTTATATCCTGCACCTTTGAAAATCATTGAAGTAATTAGAACTGGTATTGATAAAGGTTTCGAAAAAGGACTTGAAGCCGAACGAACTGGATTTGCTGAACTCACTCAAACACCACAATCAAAAGGATTAATTGGGCTTTTCAGAGGTCAGACAGAGTGCAAGAAGAATCGATTTGGAGCTCCCAAACGAGAAGTTAAAACGGTAAATAAAAATTCGTTATAATTTAAAATTGGTAATCTTATATTTTTCATATAGATTGGAGTTCTCGGTGCTGGTTTAATGGGAGCAGGTATTGTACAAGTTAGTGTTGACAAAGGCTATCAAGTTGTGATGAAAGACACCAATAATGCTGGACTCAGTCGTGGTATAGGACAGGTACAAAAAGGTCTTGAAAATGGAATTAAACGAAGAAAAATTACTGCCTTGGATCGTGATAAGATTTTATCAAATCTTACATCAACTCTTAGTTATGAGCCTTTCCGCAAAGCCGATATTGTTATTGAAGCAGTTTTTGAAGATATTGGAATCAAACATAAAGTTATAAAGGAAATCGAAGCCGTAACACCAGAACATTGTATTATTGCTACAAATACAAGTGCAATTCCAATAACCAAGATTGCTGCAGGCAGTGCTCGTCCAGACCGATTAATTGGAATGCACTACTTCTCGCCAGTCGATAAAATGCAATTACTCGAAATTATCACACATCCAGGAACTAGTAAGGATACAATGGCAGCTGCAGTTGCTGTTGGGCTAAAACAAGGAAAAGTTGTAATCACAGTTGGGGATGGTCCTGGTTTTTATACAACAAGAATTTTGTCCACAATGTTGTCTGAAGCCATCAGATTACTACAAGAAGGAACCGATCCTAAGGATTTAGATAAACTGTCAAAGACATTTGGATTCCCTGTTGGAGCTGCAACATTAGCAGATGAAGTCGGAATTGATGTTGGTGCTCATATTTCAGTTGATTTAGCCAAAGCATTTGGAGAACGGTTCAGTGGTGGTGATTTGAATGTCATGCAAGATATGGTTAAAGCTGGATTTTTGGGGCGTAAATCTGGCAAAGGAATATTTATGTACCAAGGAAAGGGTAAAGGAAGTCGTGAAGTTAACCAAGATGCAGTTAATATTCTTAAAACAAAATATGCCCTTGTCTCGAAAGGTGCCAATTCAAAAGAAGACCTTCAGTTGAGAATGGTTTCTCGATTTGTAAATGAAGCTGTATTGTGTTTAGAAGAAAAGATCCTTGATAGTCCTTTAGAAGGTGATGTTGGTGCTGTATTTGGCCTTGGTTTCCCTCCATTTACTGGTGGTCCATTCAGATGGGTTGACCAATTCAGTGCAAGAAAATTAGTTGACAAAATGTATGGATATGCAGATTTGTATGGTTCTCCGTTTGTTCCATGCCAAACACTGGTTGATATGGCAAAAGACTCATCAAAGAAATTCTACAAATAAAGACTGAATTCATCACCAATAAAACATCATGATTAAAAACTGGCATTTCACATTGAAACACTTTGATTTTTTTTTAAATATTTTCGTTTTTAATTTAATCCTAAAATATGAAAATGTTCTATTTAAAACAATCAATGTGCCTCTAAGCAATCAGGACATGCATTTGTACTAAAAAATCACTTAAAATTATTAATAAAAAAAGTAAAGTGTTATTTTTTACAAAAGTATATCAGAAGTAAGAAAATAAAAAAAGAGATTTTGAATTTATTGAAAAAAATACTGTTTTTTTTCTTATTCTCATATTTTTTAAACTTATGACTAAGAAATATCACATTCAAGTTGCGACTTAAAACTCCTAATTTAATTTAATAAGTATTTTTGTTTTAAAAAAGCTTAAATTATCCTTTTTTTCATATCCGAAGAAATATTAAACTTCAACTTCTTTTGCTATATTGTATAAATGAGGGTTTTCTATAACTTCTTCATATTTCGGTAAGTCTTTATCATCTATAAATAAATTGAAATAAAATTCAATTATTACTGAACGAATAAATCATGTAATAAGAAATTCACCTTTTATACAATCACTAAACGCTGGTGGAGGTTCATTTGCTCGTCTCGCATTTCGATCTGTTCTTCTTCCCGTTATTGTGAAAATGTGACCTTGATTCACGTCTAGTCAAATAAAATAAAATAACTTTAACTTTAACTAAAATTTTTGTTCAAAATACTTACGACAAGTGCCAGATAGGTGACTTTCACGTGAATGTGAACAATTGCATCGACCTTCTTCAACATCTGTCTGACCATTTTCTCTCCTTCTAAATTTTCTTGCTGCCTCAAACTAAAAAAAAAAAATATTTTTACTTAAGTTATTTTATTGGATACAAAACTCACAATAAATAACACAATTATAGTAAAAATCACACCCAAACACAGTAAAAGGAAATTGTATGCAACTATTTCCCAAACTGTGATAGCCATGCTTTTACTTTTAATGAACTGTTAATTTTTTCTTTCAAATTTAAAGAGCTTTCCAGAATTTGAACTTCAATTTAGTAAATTGAATTTGTTACTAAATTGTTTTTATTTTTTTTTTTTTCATTAAGGAAGTGATGTTTGTTAAATAGTGATAAAGACTTTATTAAGTTCGAATCGTTACACTTTTAAATTTATAAAAACTGAATGAGAGTTTACTGACATCTGCAAAAGTTCAATTCATTTTAACTTAAGCCAATTTGTTTTGAAAATGTATTTTGCTCAGATGATGCTTTAAGTTAAGTTAAGTTAAGGCTTTTGATGTTAAAATAAAAAAAAATCACAATTTCTTATAAACATAAGGTTATTTTTTGATAATAATTATTTATTATCTTTATCAGGTTTGATTATTTTTTTTTATAATTGTTATTATATTTCCAGGCAAAATAAATGTTTAAACCTATACACTAGACAATGTGATTCATGTTTGAAGAAATTATTTCCGTTATAACATCAAATGTTTTCATAACTGATAAAAGTTCTTCAAGTATACGTGATTTTTTATAACTTTTGATAAGAGTACATTATTTGCATAATATAAGGCCGTCCAAAGCTTCAAAAATTATGAATATTTTTTCGGATTTGAGTCAAACAAACTTCTTTTCTGGTCTTTCAGAATTTTGAATATTTACGTGCGTATGAAAGGTCTGTAGTGCTAAACCGTTGCAGTTTCTTGCTGTATCGAGAAAATCATGAAAGAAATGGTGCTTTTAATTTTTCTATTATTTAAATAAAACCTGAACGTTGAAACAAATTAAAAAACTTTCCGTTAAATTTTTGATTTACAAAAATGTAGGAATAAAATTTTATAAGTAGAATTTCATTCATTGCATTTGAATATTTTAATCCTCTTTTATTATTTATAATCAGTGGTATTTCACTTTTAGTAATTGATTTAATGAAGAAAAAAAATATTTTACTTACTCCACATAAATACATAACAAAAGTTAAAAATAACGACAAGCCAAGCATGCCCCATATGCACAACATTCTTGTATTGAAATCCATGTTTATTATTCAAATTTACTTAATTATTAATTATTTGCACTTTTATTTGTATTTTTTAGATTAAAGTCATAATTCATTGATATATCTCAATCTACTGATCCAAAAATTAATTTTATTTCAGCTATATAATAACTTGAAATAATACTGATATGATATGAATGATATGCGGATTAACGGTCGAATTTTTTATTTTTTTTGTTGCTTAAATTATACGACTTCTGGGGTTTAATTAGAATTTATATTAGGGAATGCTTTTGCGAAATGATATTTGGGATATTTAATTAACTATCTCACTTCGATAATTTATATCAAAATGATGAAACGTGAAACGCGATACATTTCACGACCAAATATACTAAACTGGCCTATCTAACATCATATCTTATCAGATCAATAGAAATCTCAAATGACGTTAATGCAAAATTCTCTGATAATTTTATTGTGAGTGGAAAATTTTTAAAATCAAAATATATTTTATCTCATTTACTTTATTTAATGCGTAAATAAAAATAAACTCCGATTATGGATCTTGAAAAAAAATTCATTTTCACGTGCGCTTTCAGTCATATTGGTTTATTCAGTAGCAAATTATTATATGATATTCGACCACAATAACGATTTTATATCAAGAGTATCGTTTCGAGACACACATCCACGGGGACACTAGGAAGAAACTTAGCTGATTTTGGCCTTTACACGGAGAAAAAAATTAAAAACAACAATTTAGGGTAAAAGTGGTTGATGACACCTAGAGCGTGTCAGGAATAGTTCAGAGACAGAAAACTCCTTGCCAATGCTGATAACTTCAGTCTAGTTTAATTAATAGAATTGGAATTCAAGATTACAGAAAATTTTTCTACAAATAATTTCTATGAATTGCGAAATGACAATGGTGTGTATTCTTCAGAGAAGCTGAAGAGATCAAATAAAAGAAAGACATCCTTTCTTCATGCATTACTAAATAGACAGATACACAAAGTCATTTGAGTAAGAATTTATTTTTGATTATTTTGATAATACATATTAGTAAGAGAAAATTCCCTTATATAAATAAATATTGACCCAATGTTGCAATATTATTATGTTTACATAAATAAGCAAATTTATCATTATATGCTTATTGGTGATAATTTTTAAATATAATCTTATGACATAGAAAACAAGTGATACAAACGTGTAAATAAAAATCTATTGATAACACATTTGCTATTGATGACGTTCATACGATTTCATCAATTAGATAATAAATAATTTAATCAAATCAATGAACTTTATATTAATGAATCTTGAAAAAGTAAAAGAGGTCTCAAAATGAAGGGGCCCTTAGAGATTAATTTCTACTACAAATACCAGCCAAGTTGCACAATCTGTTAATAAACGTAATGATAGATGAGGATCTTTTTTGTTGATTTCATTATCATTCCTTTTGTATTTTTGAGTTTTTCGATTTATTTTTAAGATTTATTTTAAGATATTCCAAGGGTGAAAAAACGGTTCTCGCCTTCCAAAAATGTTAAGGTCTTTCTTTTTAGTTTTTAATGTGCAATTTAACCTCTGATATACAGTAATTTAGTTAGCTATGATGATAAATGGAGGGCTCCTCATGAATATTATAATTTCCATGTAAACACTAAATCTTAACTACTATTTAAAGAGCATCAACCTTCAAAAAGCACCATCAAAAAGTTATCTCGAAAGGTAAAACGCTAATAAAAGTGCTCTTTCTACTCAAGATCAATAAGAATCTTCTCGGCTATTAGAAGATATTGTAAAAGACGATTAACATACACATAATTAATAGTCTATAGTTTCTTCTTTTGTAACTTAAGCGAATCAAAAACTTAATTTGTATTTGGTTCAATTTTTCACTTTCTTAAACTCACCAAAAATTTTGTACAAGTTGAGATAATAAATAAAAATCCAAATATTGCAACACAATAAAAAACTACCTCACTAAATAGCATTATAAAAAAAAATAGAAGATAAAGAAACTTTAGTTTTTATTACTTAAAACTAAATTGAATAACAAATGATTGTTTTGACTAAAATTATCTTCTCAAACAAAAACCAGCTCTATTTCTATTCATGACTTAAACAAAACTAAATACGCATCATTAAAATTTAATAATATGTGGAGAACTCAGAAAATTTCATGGGTACAAAAATAAAAATATATTCTTGTCATATGTGGCTTTTATATAATATGAACAAGTATCTCATACTCAATTGTTACTTTTTATTATCTCTTCATTCACGTTTAGTTTGACTTGCCTTTGAAGTGTGTAGTCATGTTCATAACATTGTGAAACTTGTAATGAAATGTGTTATTTCTGTCATTTTTTTTTGTTATTATAATGGATGTACTTAAGGAAGGGGTTTCCCATTTTGATAACGGTCTTGTTTTCTTAATTGATATTTATTTTTAAAATTGATAACATGATTCAGTTAGGAACAATATCAATTAAGAATCATCATTAATATGATATCATAACTTTGTTCTACAGCAGAAAAATCATTTTGATGATATCATGGTTACTTAGTTTACGAATAATTTGAGTGCATTTAAAAAAAAGTGCAAAATGTCATTAAAATTAAATTTTCTATGTTTAATAACTTCTTGAATTATTGTGATATGGAAAAATAATATTACAGTGGATGTGAGGTCAAGCATGAGGATGAAACACTTTCTTAAAAATATAAATTAAATGAATAGAAAGCATTTAGTTTAAATGCGCTCACGTTCACTGTTATTTGTGTATGTTTCCTATATTTTAAATTGAAATCTGTTGCATTAATTTATCTATGATTCAATATTCTTTTTTTATATCATGACTTATTCCAGTATGTCATTGTATAATATTTTTTTTATATTGAGTTAATGTTATTTTATAGTTATTAGTATTCAAATAAGGAACTCACCAGATATTTTAATATTGCGTGCATTTGAAAAAATATTCCGAAAGCCAAGAAAGTTAAGAAAAATAATTTAAAAACTAAGTAAAAGTTTATCATAGCACTGGAATTCTTTAATGGAAAATTTTCTTATAATTTGATTATTTCTTGTTTACATCCGTATGTTTCGATTAACTAGAACCAAATGAAAACTGTCTTATCTAGAAGTTAATGATCTAATTCAAGATTTTACGTTACTACCATATTTAAGAGTTATTTACTTTTGTGACGTTTTTGTTATGGTAACTTAGCTGATAACAACAAGTTTGTGATACTATTATTAGTACTCAGCTATGTTTTATAAAACAATGCTTTTTAATAATCTCTCATCTGTTTAATAATAAATTCTAGGAAAAGAAAGGGAAATTATAATAAACCGTTAAGTGCATTTAGACGTGAACTAATTTATTCAAAATAGGGAAATGCTTTATAGATTTTTTTGGACTTGAACATGATTAAAATCAATAAATTTAGGTAATTTTTAAAAATTAAAGAAATTTCTGAAATTTGAGAAATTTTGTCTAGTCTTATGAATTTTTTGAACACACAAAAAAAATGCTTATGGAGAAACTTTAAGAGCTATAAAGGGGTTTTAAGCCAATTTTAAACCCAATCCCAATGATATATTAAAATTCTTTCAATATCCTTTTTCCAGCACAAAAAATTAGACTTCATTCATTTCAATGGACAGTTTTGGAGCTATGAATGCCAATCTTTTTAGTTTCTCTTATATTTCATCATAAGATACTTTGCAAAATAAAACAAATTTTGCACTGTTAAAAAAAAACGATTTGAAATATTTAAGGAAGTAATGAGCGATTTCAAGGATTTTTAATGTATTTGATCAAAATATTTTTATATTAATTTCATTCATAATTAAATAATATTGTTATCAATTTTGTTATCAAACTCAAATAAAGTACTTGAGATTATGGAAAAAAGTTCATTGAATAGTAAAACTTAAAAAGAAGTGTGTGCTTTATAAATATTTACTTTCAAACAAATCAACAAATAACCAACAAATTATTAAGTCAATTACTTATATTTCAAAATGGGTTCGAACATGAATAAGAAAATAAATTTATTTAAATAATTTCTTGTGATAAGCATCTTGTTCTTTTTATTTTTGAATTAAAATAATGTTTTTTTTTTTATAAATTAATGAATAATTTTATCAAGTGATAATTTGACACATACCAATATAGATAATAAAAATCCACATAGAATGCAACCAGTTATAAAATAATAAAATTCGTTATCTACCATTTTACACGTGTTTTTTTTTGTGAATTTATCACAAATCCAAGTTCAATTTATGTATGGTCTTCCTCTCATTAAACTATGTTTATTTTTAATTAATTGAATTATTATTGAACTCAAACTAAGAAAAATTAAATTCGATGTTTCTGATTCTAACATCAATTATCAACTGTCATTTAAATTGGCCTTCAGAGTTCTTCATTTTTATTCGCAACCAACTATCAGAACAACATTAACGTTTTTATTATTATTATCACTTTTGTGTGTTGTATATTTCTGTGATGAATGAATAGCAGAAAAAAATACACCAATAAAAAATTAACGTTTTATAAAAAGTAAATACTATAAATAATATATCATTACAGTCCTTATCAGATAGCAGACTAGTGGCTTTATTTTATTTTGCTGTTTGTATAATTATCATGTGAAGTACGACCGGTGTTTTTATTAATTATTAGTTTTGTCTTGATATGTTGCTATAGAATGATAAGAAAATCCTTGTAAAATGTTCTTTCTTTGAATTTTGTAGTAAAAAAAATTAAAGTTAATGACATTTTACAACTATTAAAAATTTTCTCAGAAGTAATAAAATTTAATTTTAATTTACTTTAGATTCTGATAAAAATAATATTATTTTGCAACTATAAGCTTTTCTAGAAGCGAACTTTCTTTCTAACTTCAACATCTCAATATTCTGCAACAATATTTTTTTATATTTTATTTAATATTTTATCTTCAAAATCAGGCATATGAATCTAAATTAAAAACGCGTGAAAATTATTTGCCCCAACTGGGCGGTTGTGAGTATTAATTGAGCAATATTTGAGTATTGTGATCACTCCTGTATTTTTTTGCATTGATTGTGATCTTTTCCAGCTTACAGTGTGGACATTTCGAGATCTAGAACAACAATGACTAATGCATTTTTTCTTGTTATCATATGAAAGATAATATTTACTTGATATCTATTAATAGTACAAATTAGAACGAATTTAATATTTTATTAACAAAGCACTCATTCAATTGTATAATTGGTCAATTAACCAATTCAATTTTTAATTATATTTTTTATGTGATTTTACATACATAATTCAATTTCCATTCAATACTTTTAAATCATTAAATGGAGCAGCCTTGTTATTTTTATTTTTTTTTTAATTTCTTCGTGGTTATCATAATATTAATACGGAAGTTAACTTTTTTATTGATTTTCACATTACTTACTCCAAAAAACATAAATAACATAAAAACTACGTAAATTAACACATAAAATATGAAAAGCATACTACAGATTTATTTTAAATCGAGAATTTTATTTTAATTAAAAAAATATTTTATTTTCAAACTGAGTTCAAGACAATATGTTTACGACTAAACAAAGTATTTAACCTGTCTTTCAGTGACGATAAAGTTAAATATTAAAAGATGATATCTCTGTTGGTTGAGATATCGATTGATTTGGAACACAGATAATTTTATTTGTTTTTTTGGCAAATCAAATATAGAGCACTTTATCACAATTTATTTATTTACGTGTTTGATATTTTTAATGAACAATATCAAGAGTGTTATCAAGCATTTTATTTTAATTTAAAATATAATTCCATGTTATATTTCTTTGTAACCGTCTGTTCCTCCAAGATATTTTATCTCTTACTTTGTATAACAAATTTCTTTAGAATGATCTTAAAACTATTCATAATCCTAATTTGTTCGAATAATTTTGTCAAAGACACAAACCAGGTCTAAGGTGCAATTTAGTAGAAAACAAATATAATTATAATAATTATCTTATCTTATCATAAAATTCAGATCTCTTGCTTTGTTTGTTTATAAATATTATTTTAAAATCTTTAAATACGTTATAA
This sequence comes from Culicoides sonorensis, assembly GCA_900002565.1. Lineage (NCBI taxonomy): Eukaryota > Metazoa > Arthropoda > Insecta > Diptera > Ceratopogonidae > Culicoides > Culicoides sonorensis. The sequence goes on along the minus strand of LN483934.1, from coordinate 21,210 downwards.
AAATTTGTTTTGATTTTTCATTTTTAATAAACACTTACAAAGTAATTTCTTCACATCAAAACAATAAATTAAACGAAAATTTTTTGAATTTCGTGTGAATGTGAGATGAATTTATAATATTATTTTTTGTTTTGTTCAAAATCAACAGTGCCTTAAAAAATAATTCTGTATTATTTTGGTAACAAGAATGATAAGAATAAAATTAATCAATGATTAATTTAAGAATAACTGGTAAAAACCGGTATCCAATGAGATTATTTGCTATTTTTATATTTATTTTGAGTAGACTTTTATGTGAGATCACTTTTGCAATTAAAAGTTTGATTTTTAGAATGAAATTAACGTTGAAAATTGAAACAGAGTTTGAATTTAATTGAATTTTTATCATGTTTGGTATAATTTCTGTGAATTTTATTGGAGATTCAATTTAATTTCAACAGTGCAAAATGTAATTGAAAGAAAATAAATAAAAATCCTTACGCAACGCATGCTAAAATATCCAATTGTGAAGACAATTAAGAAAATTAAGATGATGAAGACAAATGGTGGAATGATAATTTCCATGATATTTTTCGAAAAATCACAACTTTATACTTTCTAGTTTTCCAAGCAGTATTTTTTTCTTAAATTTCCTTCAATCGAGTTTTGAAGTTTTTCTTAACACAAACAGCAATTTGCTCAAATAAATTTTCCACTGGATAAGTTTTGAACTTCCGCGATTGCACACTTAATTGACTCTTTTTCATACCGTCAACAATACGACTGACACACGACAACGGGAAAGATTTAAACTTGATCATATTTAATTTTTTACTTAATCTTTATAATTTACATACAAATACTAACTGTATTGTACATAGATCACTTGTATTATAATTTCATATTAATAAGTTTAAGAATATAATAAAGAAGACGCAGTAGCAGCAAATTAGCACAATTCATTTGTAATGAAATATTATGATTTTTTCTTATTTAAATTAAATTATCACTTTTGATAAACATTTTAATTCGCAGATAATACCTGCATGGATTAATTTTGTTTTGAATGTGCCAAAATTCAACCTCAATTATTAAGCTTCAATAATAAACTATCCAATTTAATAAATAAATAAATAAAATTATCAAAATACATGATAAGTTCTATAATAATATTATAATAAACAAATTTTTAAAAGATGATGTATACAGTGTACAATATATCAAATGATTACTGAGCGATTATCAACTTACTGTGAAGAATGACGTAGTATCACAATTAAATAATACTTTTAATACACATATGATAATTCTGTACGAGTGTGAATACAGGTGGAATGGAATACTTTTATTCGTGTTAAAAAATTGAATCATATGATTTTACTGATATATAATTTTAATTGTAATGAAAAATCGTTCTAAAAAAATGAGAAATATTTAAAACTAGATAAAAGGGCCTCTGCTACCAAAAATATAAGGGAATTTAGATAATTCAAAAAAATTTGGAAGTTCAGAAAATTTTACGGGACTCTAGTTTCAATCTTTTAAACAATAAGTGATTGAAGCTCCTCTTCTATAGCATTTAGACATCTTTTAAGCGTTAGTTGAATGTTTTGAGGCTAAAGACCAATTATAAATTTTCATGATCTCCAGCGGCATCGGAGTGATGATGTTCAGTGAATCAAAGTGAGTTTGTTTATTTTAAAAGTTCGTTTATTTTAAAAGTATTTATCACAAGCTTTATGTTCAAACTTTCTTTGTGCTGTGGCTCAAATCAGCCGGCAGAGAGTTCTCAAAACGCTATATTTTTAAAGCATGCTGGTGATGACAAAGTCCAAAATTTCACTAAAGAGAAGTTTTTTCTAAATCAATAAAATTTAAATCAAAATTTAAAATCAAGCCTAAAAGTATGCAATAAATCCAACATACACTGCTCAAAATAAATACAGGGAACACGAATAAAGTTAAATCATCTTTACCACAAATTTAGTGGATGATGTGCAAATTTTATTTATTCATTTTTTTTTATATACAAATAAAAATATTTAAAGGTTACATTGTTTTAAATTTAAAAATCACATGGAAAATGATGAACTCTAGTAAAACTAAGTTAATGCGAAAATTTATGTAAAAAAAAGATAATAATTAAGTTAATTTTAATTAAATTTACATAGTTAACCTTATTTACTGTATAAATAAAAAAATTACATTATAATTAAAATGTCGCATTTTTTCGGTGAGAATGTAACTTTGTACATATTAATTACATTTAATTTGTTTGTCAACACGCATGCACACACACAATTGAAAGCTGATGAACAGGAGGAGAATTAAGATGTTAATATTAATAATAGACGATAAATCATCAGTGTGATATTTAAATAACTACTGTTTGTTACCATTAATTTTATTATTATTGCAATGGTATTTGCTCACGTGAATATATTAAAGTTAAGTTTCGTGACTGTGGGATCACTTTCAATTTTATTTTGTATAAATAAATATGACATTAAGATATCATCAAAGTAATGGCAGCAGAAAGAAAATAATTTTCCCAGTGTTTAAGAAAATATTCGGAGTTCAGGAAAATTTTGTTCAGAACTCATTTGAAATTTGATGTTCTTTAATAAGTGGAACCGCCTGGTTATTTATATAAACACATAAAATAATCCGTAAATGGTTTATTTGTCAGCATAATTTATTTAACTTCATACCATAATTATAAGAACCACTTTAAAAACCTATAGTCAAGAATAATTTATTATTATAAGTTTGTTTATTTAAAATAATACTACAATGAGTAAATCCAAAATCATACGGAACTTATAAAAAAAATATTAAGATTAAGTTGAATAGTTTATAAGAAAACAAATTAAAAAAATATAATAATCAGATGAATAAAAATCAAAAGATCTGTGGCTCTTCAGTAATATTTCATACATTTTTATTAAAGTTTTATTAGCAACTCTTTTTTCATGTATACACAAGCGAATAATGTTTATTCAAATAAATTACCTTACTTCATTTGATTTCCGACTTCTATTTAGATAAATAATTCATATATTGTCGCGTTTAGCGTGTGGTGACATTTTTTTTATTCAATAAAAAAAGATCAATATTTAAGATTATTTAAAGAAGATGTTTCTACATTCCATTCTAATTATTATGTAATGATATTTATTGATCAGATCTTGACGTGTTGAGAATGTGTAAAAAAATGTTGTGTGTATCTGATTTTTAAGGTGTTTGAAGAATTCATAACAAAATTATGATTAAAAAAATATTGAAGAAGCCGATTTAAAGTAAATAGATATGGAGAGGATTTAAAGTATTTGATCGTACTTGAAATTGATAGTCTAATCGTTGAGTTTTTTTTCATTTGCTTTGTTTTATTTGAGTTATTCAATTTTTTTGTATTTTGTCTTACTATTTATTTATTTGTTTCACGCATTATGACAAGTTTTAAAAAAAATAAAACGAATGTATAGTCAAAAATGTATTAAAAAATGAGAGATTTAGAGTGATCTCTTCATTTGGTATTGGAATTAAGTTTATTAAAATTATTTATTTAGCGTCATGTTTTTAGTTTAATCAAATTTCATATTCATAGTAAAATTGATCTAAAATTCCGCTTATAAATGAAAATTTATGAAAAACTGTTGAGTTTATATAAAGCTCTCATTAAAGTACATCTGGTGTCACAAGCTCCCTGTTGCGCGTAAATTTAGGCATTCATTTCAAAAAAATTCTATAAAGTATTGTTTGGATTATAATTTTTAGGCATCGCGCTATACATTCTATAGGTTTTATATGGATGCCTATTTTTTATGCATCGGATGCCTTTTTTTAGGCATTGAGTGCCTAAATTTTAGGCATTGACGTGCAACAGGGCTTCGGCTGAAAAGAATCATTGGATCATTGGGTTCGCGAAGGAGCTTCCTCATATCAATCTTATTTAAGAATTCATTAAGCAGTTTATTTAATTCATTTAATTGTTTGGAATTTTCTGTCATTGAAAATTTTTACAAAAACTATTTTTGACTCATGCATTAAATTTAAAATAAAGTCAGTTAATCATTCAAATCGGTAGGTATTCTTAATAATCAAACTACAAATTTGACTATCTCGTTTAAATTATTTCATTAGCATTATCATGATATACTGTTTTTGACTAACACTCTGATTTATATTTGAATGATGTTATATCGATGACAGGTTTTTATTTTGATTCATATGAGTTATTTCAATATATTTGGATATTTTCATGTGATTCAGCCCACATTAATTACTTTTCTAGCCTTGGTTTGAATCGTCATATGTCAAATATTTAACAGACAATAGAATGCATTGTGCAAAATTGTATGGATTTGGTGTATTTTTTTTTTAATAGCAAGTGCAAAAAAAAAGAAAAAGGTTCGTATCTTAATGTAATTTATTTAAGTCTTTTGTAATTTAATGGAAAATTAATGGACTTTTAGTTATCATTTCCATATATTGCTAAACAACCATTTTATCCTTATAAGATGTAAAAGAATAGTTTATGGTGTTAATGCAAATAAGATAAAGGAATTTTTTAATAAATCACTCATCTTAAATTGTTTTGTCTTCACATCCTTTATTTATATATTACTCATCGTTACTATTTTTTTCTGCGAATTATTGCAGTGACAATATAATTAATAGTAATCATAATGGTAAATCAGAAAAATAAAATGAACATCAAACCAGTTTAAAGTCGCATACAAATCACAATAATTCCAATTAATAATAAATCGAAAGGTCAAATAATTCCATTACAAATGTATGCAAAAAATAAAAAAAAATATTCTGTTAACTCTCACTCTCATTCCAATCCAGTCATCTTCCTTCCTTATAAAACACGCATGAAACGACCTTCTGCAAAAAAATAAAAACTTTTCAACTGAGCAAATTATTCAAGTTCAGTTTTATTTCATCATTTTTTTTTTTTGCTGCAGTTCAATTAAAATGATACACAACACATCGATGAATATATTATAGTGATGATTATTTTGCAAATAAATAATAATAAAATTAAGATAAATGCATGCATGCATTTTTGCGGTGTGCGATCCAAAGTAATTTAAGATGAAATCTTCTTGTAAATATTATAACTTTGTATTAATATGTTGGCATATTTACACTTCATTTCATTTTCTACACGTATGAACTAGATCTGATAAAATGTGTGTGATGCACAAATATGAATGAATAGTATTGGCAGAATACTTCGGATTGAAATGGATTGTTACATAAACAGGGATATTCAACTTCATCCCTTCTTTAAGTTGTTTATAATGTAAGATCACAAATTGAATACAGTTAATTTCATAAAAATGACATGATAACAAATATTTTCATATGATTTATTTTTCTGTATCATACTAAATATTTTTCCATTTAATAAAAATTTCAGTTTCATTCAAATCTGTTACAGGTGAGTTTTTTGGAAGTTTTATATAAAACAAAGATGAAAGAAAATCAAGATTACAACTACTAAAATTGAATGAAAGAGAGCATTAATTCAAAAAAAGTTGATGAAAATATCGATCAATTGCAGTTCAAAATCATTATCAAAATCTCAAGACTAAACTTCTGAATATGATTTCAAGTTGAAGCACTCTGTTATTTAATTGTTTGAATGTATTCAATACAGATTCATCAAAATATTCTTATGTGTACACTAAAATCAACTTACTACTATACAAACTCCTTCCGCGAAGTTATTTTCGTTTTTTACTGCATTCGTATAGCGAAAAAACACGTGCTACTAAAAGCTTTTTGTGCATGTATGAAATGTACAGACATTCACATTAAACATTTACGTTCGCAAATTGATGAAAATTAACCGACACGACCTATGCGTGCTTCTCTTTTAAAAGTTTATAGACAAAGTTCAACATTACAATCAACCACAAAAATAATTTGTCGTACTTTGCCAGTATAGTGTTCTTTTTCACACAGACTGTTAATTTTTGTGTTAATATGATGTGTATGGCAAGTATTTGTATTGAATACTATAAATATGCGTGCAATTTTCGTGAACATTTTAGTTGGTGTCTTACTTGCGGATTGTTTGTACAATAAAAAAAAGGAAAGAAAATAGTTTTTTAAAATTATAATTAATAAATATCATGTGGAAATTTAAATTTTTATTCTAATTGATCAAAATAAATGTGTACAGAAAAAAATATAAACGAATTTAATTCAGATGCAACAAAATTTTAAATTATAAAAATGTTAAAAATATTATAATAATTTAGTGAAAATCCGTTTATATTTTTCTTGTATTAATTTTTGTTGTGATGAATTAGAATAAAAAATTAATATTCAATTTACTTCAATCAATGAAATTAATATTGATACGTTTTATTTTAAAATATTTACAGTGGATACAAAACAATAGTTGAAAATATATGCAAAAAAATTTAAAAGTGACCTTTAATTAGATCATAAATCGGATTAAATTGAGCGATATTTGCATAAAAATAGATAAACCCATATAATAAGTGATACATTGTAAAAAAGGAGACCCAATTACGTTTCATTAATACGAATTATTAGTATTTTAAGTGTTGAATAAAACAAAAAAGTAATAATGATGGTAAGTCTCATTTTATTATTATTTTTATTCAGCCACACCAAGTATTTGTATTAAAAGTGTCACAAAAAAAACGGTGCAGGGAAATATTTTAAATTATTTTAAGGTTAACCAATTATTGACCTTAATTGATAAATTAAAGACAGATGTGAGTGATTTTAGTATAAAATTCTGCGGATTCTGAGTCGATATAAAATTTATGAAAATTAAACCAATTTAGTTGAAAAAGAACCTTTTTTAACATGTTATCAATAGATTCTTTGGACAGCGTCTGGAGGCCCTCCTGATGAGGGAATTGCAATATTATAATAATTATAATAATTTTATTGCTTTGGCATAATTTTTTTTTTATTGAATGCAAATTAATGTAAATTTTTTATAAATGGTTTATTTGTCTAAATTAGCGATAAATTGTACGATTTTACAAAAAGAAGTCTCTTTTTTCACTTTGAAAATCCCTAGTAGGATTAGAAATGGGTCTAAACACAATGCCAATTCAAGCTTCTTAAAGAAAATTGTCTTAGCTTTCCAAAAATATTGTTTTTAAGTGTTAGGCTACAGACCCATAAAAAATGATAGCCCGGTTTTGAAACTATGGAAAGTTGCTCTGAAACTTCAAATCGATCGAAAAATTTTCATACTTTTTATCAAACTTTTAGCGAGTTTCTCGTTAGTATAAAAAAATAGTATTTAATAGTTGCTTGCTTTTACCAATTTGTTATTTGAAAGTTTGAATTTTTAAAATCTGTTATACAGAATCAAATAAAATTACTTCGTTCAAGATGCGCTAATTCTTATATTTTTGTAAATCTTCTTGATCAAGCAATAACGGGCCTAGTTGCAGATCATTTTTTAAAATCAGATCAGTTTGAACCCCCACTTTTAATTTTACTACTTGATTTCATAAATATCTTTTGAAGATACTTAAAAATCTATGACAATATTGATTATTTATTATTACTTATTATAATTTTAATATCAAATACAAGAAAAATAATCCAATGTGCGAATAAAATATTTATAAATTTGTGTAATCTTTACATTATGTGTGTTATTGAAGTTATATTGACTTATTTGTTAAAATTATAAACCAAACACATTATCATAATAAATCTTTCATAAATTTACGACAAAGTATTGTATTGTGAAATGAAATTAAAAGTGTTAAAATTATCAGTGTGAGCTGCTTTAACACACATTTTAATATAATAGAGGAAGTTAATTTGCATACTTGTGTCAAAAGGTTGGAGACCCAGATATTTTTTTTTTTCATTTATTCTAAGATAAAAATGATGCTTAAACTAACAACTTAAAAACCTATTCTAGCTGATTTGATTAAATTTTAACTTCAATGTTAACAAAAAAACTAAAGTAAATTTAAATTTAATAGCAAACGATGATCTTCAATTTAAAATACTTTGATTTGAAGGAAAAAAATTATTTATATTTCACATTAAACATTGATCTCTTTTAGTCATCATATAGCATATCAATGTTAATAACATTAATAAATGTTGTATTAAGGCTAATTTATTTAAAATTAAAATAAGTAATGTTTTCAATGTTCAACATTGTTGTCTCTACTACAAACATTTGAGTCGCAACATTATTTTGTTAAGAAAAAAAAAATATTCACATGAATCCGTCAACATCATCTTTGCCATTCAATTAAAAATAAAAAATTGGTCATAAGAAAAACAAAATTTCCCACAAAAAAAATTATATTATTTAGATTTTGACTGAATCAAAATTCATACAAAATCGCGTAAACGACCATCAAGGTATAAATTTAAAAGAGTTAATAATTGGGAAATACTTGATGTTGTGTTGATATATTTATCTGTTGTTGAAATTTAAAAAAAAAAAATATTCAAGAGATCTGCAATGAGATACATAATGTGATTTTAAAATGTATTTAAGGTAAACCAAAGTACATTGTTTTAATTGTAAACGCAAATTTATTAATTATCTGATGTGATGACAAACAAAACTATGAGAAGAAGGGATTTTATGTGTGTGTGTGATTGTTTTGTTTTGTCTTGATCTGCATTCTCAATCTATGGCTGTTGAATTATCTTAATTAAATTAATTAATAATAAAAATATGTTGAAACATTTAAATTAAAAATAATTCAAGTTGGGGTAGGTTAATGTTTATTTTTCAATCAATTTAGATCGCATTGTGAGTCTATTTAAACATTATAATTTTCTGTAACATTTTAAGGATCAACGGTGTAGAAAATCCTTAATAATAATTGGATGCAGACTACCGGTGTGATTTCAGAAAAATTCAATTCTCATACAAAATGTATAGGGAAAATTGTAAATTTGACATTTTTTTTGTTTTCTTAGTGACATTTCTCAATGAAATGGTTTTGAAAATTTGTAACTTCGACCGAAATAATTTTTGCTAATGGACTTTCAATGGCCGATCTATGCTGACTTCTTCTAATTATATATTCCAGGTGCAACGAAACTGAATGCCAATAAAGGTGTAAAAATTCGCTTTTGAGTCTGAAAAGAAATTTACCTTTATATTACCGAATTCGCGTGGCTGTCACAAATCAAATTTTATTTATCTTCGAAGTTTTTTCATAATCGTGAGCATTAAAAGAATTAAAATGTCATATTAAACTGCGTAATACTAAAACTGAACATTCCATAGAAAACTCTCAAAATTAAAGAGCTCCATTTAAAACACTTCAAACTCTTAAATTATGCTCTTCAAAACTCTAATGTTTACTTATCTATTTAGTACAGCACAAATATTTGCTAAAATTGACATAAGTAGTTAAAATATGTTAAAGGCAAAACTACTTTTATGACTTGTAGTTATTCTTGATTATTTTATTTGCCACCTCACTGCAATGCCCAACACATCGGTAAATACTCAAAATAACATAAACGTCATTTAACATGTTAATTTTATTATTTTTCAAAATTTACGATCAATTTGACAAAAAGGAGAAATAACAACAAATTCATTTATTAATAGAATGCATTTATAAAATTATACACTAAATAACCATGTAGAAATTTGCATAAAATGTGAATGTGTAGTAATAATAATAATAATAATTATGACACATATTAAAAACGCTTTACGATGATTGTGATGGAATAATTTTATGAATTTATACTCCCATATAACAGACTTAGAGTAATTGCCTTAATTTATTGAATTAACTAAAATTATCCTAATACGTTAAATTTGAAGAGAAAAAATCAATTTAAATCAATCGCATCCTAATGAAATCAAAGTGCGAAGGTTAATTTAATTTTCAAACATTTTAGGTAAATTAAATTGTAATGACAATATAAATGTTGAGATAATTCACACACATGATGGTTCAATTAAGAGCACTTTGTAAGATTTATCGATTGATCTCTAATGGGGGTAACATTGAAAATATGATTTAATTGTCTCAACATTGACTGTGATAATTTTTTGAATTCAATTATTAAAAACCATCAGTATAAGCTTAATTGAAAAATTTTTTGAAACAATATTTTTTTCCGGAACTTGAAGTTCAAATTTTGTGGTTAATTATATAACACTGATTGCATAACCTTAACTCAGAAGTGTTACCAATTTTATTAGTCAAATTAAGAATCATCTGAAGGAAGTCGTAATTATTATTAGATATGGTGCTCATTACGAACATAAAATTTTCCGCAACAAATTTAAATTCAATTAGTAAATGAGTATGTTAACAAGGAAGTGTGAAAGTGAAAATGTTTGAACTACAATTATCTGGTGAAGTTTGGATGAATAATTTAAGATTCAAGCAGAGATTTTTAGTTTTAGTGTAAAAATTACATCAATTCTTTAATTTTAAAGATCAATGACAAGTATTACATCAGATGAACAGTATTTTTGCTTTATTTTTTTAACGGCTTACGAATATGTAAGTGCGTGGGACTGTAGAATTTCATTAAAAATTATATGAGTATTAGACATCTCATATGATTTCCGATTTTGTACGGTATTTGTATTTATTTTTTCTTTCAAAAAGGTTTCTTGTTTATTTCAATGAATCTAATTAACATTTTAAATTAGCATATATGAACAACACTAATGCTAATATCTAATTCAATATACATTTCAAACTTGAAGTCGACTTGAGAGAGTTACTAACTCTGAAAAATAACAAATTTTTTGAATATAATTGAAAAAAATAAAAGAAATACGTCTAATAATAATAACTGCAATACAAGTACATATCAAGCCCAAAAATAAAGTTATTATATTATTATTATTATGAGAATTCCATGCATACACCTGTTATATGTCGGAGGCTGTTAAAAGCATATTTAGCAATCATTAGTTAATTTATAAGCTTTTGTTTAAAATATTTCTATGTTTGCATTGAACACAATCAACCGTGCAGTACACTTACAAAAACAAAAAAAAACTAACGTCATAATATTGCTCCAATTCAACAAGATGGTCATTTTTTATAATCTAATATACCGCGTTAGCCCTATAACATACAAAAAAAAAAATAATAAAAAAACTGTTGCAGAATTTTCAAGTTAACATTTCACATATTTTTATTTTTTTTTTAGTTTTATAATTTAATCACTATTGTGTTTATTTCATACAATGAGACGCACTTTGTTTAAAATGAAAATTAAATTAAATTAATATGGAATTAATGTAAGTAGTATGGTAAATATCATGCTGTGGCTCAAAAGTGATGCTGATTTAAAATGCAGACACTGTCATATTTTTTTACATTTAACTTGATCTTTTGTGACCTGTTTGTTGCTTACATGACACTTTGAATGCAGCAAGTATAATTTTTAAATAAGTAAGGTAGAAAAGAAGGACTTTATCATAAATTTAACAGAAAAAGGCATAAATTGACTTAAAAATGTACAATTAATATGTTTTAATAAATTAAGTGGCATTACATGCAAGTGGTTAATTCAATTAATGAATGATGATACCCTCGAGTAGGGTGAGCTTTGTAATAAAGAGACGGTGAGCTCAATACGAAGAGTAAAAAAAGACCTTTTACGTAACTCTTCTATCCTTACCCTAAAAATTTTCAATTAAAAATCCATCAAAGTATGGTTTTAAATGAAAATCATGTAATCGATATTATGCAAGATTTAAAAATTCGTAAAAACTTAAAAAAAAATGCAAAAATAGTTCATGATTTTTTTTGTTTATCATTATTAATATTCGCTCCTTATTTTGTGCCATCTTCTCCCATATTTACATGTTTGCTGTCGTATTACGAACAATGTCTACTACTTTTAAAGTCTTAATGCAATGACATTGAATATCAAAATTGGATATAACTTGTATCTCAATTTTTGTATTTGAATTTTTACACTAAAGAAACTGTTTCCCAATCCTCATTGTTTCAAACTTAAAATAAAAATAGTAAAAAAAAAAACTAGTACTATGACAAATTGCAAACTTTTAAAAGAGATCAAATTTGACAGGTTTATGACCTAATTATCTAAAAATGCTTTATATCCGTATAGTCATACGCTCACGTTTAAATAAAATCAAAGGAGCTTTGACCTCGAATTTCATGTCTATTACAATTAAATAAAGTAATTACTGTTAGAAATGTGTTTCATCTTTGAAAAAAAAAATTAATTTACATTTAAAATTTTTGTAGAATCATAACTTTTTCAACGAATAATAAATACACTAAAGAATTTCAAATGGCAAGAAAAAGGATGGAAAAACCGACACGTTTTGTTTGAATGTATAATGCATTTTTTATAGTAACATGAAAACAATCCTTTTGCATGATTTAGATTACATTTTATTTCATATATGATACATTCTTAAGATAAAATAAATTTTTTATGTTACAATACACACACAAACACACACGTGATCATAAAATGGTGGCGTTTGGTGAATTTTAAACATAAAAATAAGTATTTCATTATGAAATTCAATGTCAAAATAATCATAGTCGTTATCTCATTTTTAACTTAATGACCATCTTCAGATCATACTGATTGTTTAAATTATTTGTTTTTAAAAATTAATTTAATTATAAGAGTCACCTTTCACAGTCACTTTATAATCAATTTTAAAAAAAAATATGCTTGTTTAACAATTATCGTACAATATTAATTTATTCGATGAAAAATTATATTTATTTTCAATACACACACATACAAATAACGAAAATTAAAGATTTAATAATTTTTAATCATATTTATTTTGGTACCGCTTCTATAAAATTAACAGACATACACACACATATTTGCATCAGGTCAAAACACATGTTTTAGCTGATTAACCACATTTACTTTTAAGATGAAACTAGCTTTTCGTTTTGGTCATCTTCAAGCTAAATTAAATACACTGTTGATACTTTAATAACATAGCATTAAACTATTATTTCATCAGCAATAAATGATGATCACCATTATTAAATTTGATTCTCTACTTTTAAAAAGCAGAAAATTACTGTCATAAAAGTGTTAAATAATTTACAAGGTGATATAGATTTTTTATTTATTATAATTTTTATTATTATTATTGAAATTGCTAATTATTTAATAGGGATCAGAAATCTTAAACCACTTTTAAATATTAAAATTCCATTGAAATTTTTCGAACGGATTCATTGTTTTAGTTGCGCTTTTAATTTTAGTTTTAGCTAAAAAATATTACACAGGGTAGGTTGGCCTCTAAAATGCATATACTTCTGCCAGTTTTTCACTCTATTCAGCTGATCCTGCGTGGATGTTATTCCGATAGAACCAGTGATACAATCTTGTTCAGAGGTCTAAACATTAAATGCCTCATTACATTGAAACAAAGAATGCATTTTAGTGATAAAAAACTTTTCAAACATAAATCATCTTTGATTGACATAATGCTTTTTTTTCAAATACTCTCAGTAACAAAGAAGTTCAATTCAAATATTATTTACTTAACTAATTGGGATCAGTAAACTCAAACAAAAAAACACATGATCAATTGAAATTCATTGACATACAAGACATTTTTGAATTACCTGTAAAAATACATCTCATCTTACAAATAAAAGTATATTTAAAACTCTTCAGTGTTCGTAACATAAGATGGATTAACAAATTAAAGTGCATTGCTATAAAAATCAAAAACTTGCTACTGAAATCTAATAATAATGAGATATTTATTAAGATACCCGGTGTAGATTCACATTTATTTATAGATGTAATGAAAATTTTGTATAAAATAATTACATATATAAGTAATCATAACACCATATGACATGACATAAATTTTTGTGTCTTCAAGTATTGAGTTGAAATTGATTTTTTGCTTGTAATTGTGAATATTTGTGTTTCATTTGAATATTTAGGTTTTTTTTTAACTTAGTAATGTGAATACAAGATTTTCGCGAATACAAGCTTAACATGCATAGAGAAAAAGAATAATTAAAGTGTTCGATATCTAATGACATTCGAAGTACATCAATTTTAAGATATCAAAAGCTTGTGTTCGTTATATTAAATATATTTGGAATTGAAAATTCTGTTTAAATTGATCTTAAACTTCTCTTCCCTCAGAAATACACTAAACCGCAAATCACATCATAGCCAAATTACTGTAACTTGATCATTATAAATGATTTGCAAAATTAAGTACATTTATTAATCTATACTGATTTGAATCTGAACTTGTTTGTCATTTTTATTGAAGCATTTAAGATTATTATTATTCAAAATTAAATCCTGTTACAGGTCATCAAGTTTATTCATGAATTAAGTAACAAAAAAAAAATTAATGAATGATTCTCATGAAATATTCTTTGATGAGAGTTCTCAAGAGTTGAATGACATTTTAGAATGTGAGCCAAATTTACTAAAGCTAATCAAAAGACTGGCATTTTTAAAAATGATTAATCTTTTGATTCCAATCAACAATTTGCTATCTATCATCATAAATTATAAAATTGAACTTAAACTTGAATTGAATTGTCTGCCATTAAATTTTTTTAACTAAATGGTGTCAATTTTTTTTTGTCATAGGTTGTATTGTAAATTTTAACATTGACTTCGCCTTAAATTTTATTATTAGCTTATTAATTTGTATATTTTTGTTTATAAAATTTGAGTCATACACAGAAGTGATCTTGTACCTAGTTATTTATGGTTTTATTTTGAATTTTTCTCTTCGTTTTTTTAACATTCAATGATTTTATTGGAATAATTCTTCTTAATTTTAATACGATTAATTGTTTTATATGTGAGATTTATAGTTGAAATACATTTAAGGTTATGACGTAAATGTTTATTTTGATATTAAAATGACATAATGGTAAAAACGCCCACACTTTGTAAAATATGGGGTATGAAAGGAATGCAAAAAAGTGTTTCTGAAAACCATATCAATTGTGATTGATTGTTATTTAGCGCTTTTCCTGTCAATTTTGAAAATAATGCAAGTTTTGTGGACACTTGTGCCGTCGATTCATCAGCAACTTTCCTCAAGACACCATTCATGGAATCTACTCTGAATTAAGTTGCTGAAAATCGGCTCGTGATTATCGTTTAAAGTCACGTGCTTTATTTTTTTCCTAGTAAAATTCTTGGAATGATTGCTAATCTCTTGATAATATTTCCATGAATTAAAATAAAAAGAATTAATGAAACTTAATTGTGATTGTAAACTTGAACCTATCTCAACATGATTTACAAAGATGAGAAATTTTACTTTTTTCTCAAAGTAATTTAACTTGAACTTACACTTTACTCGCTTGATCTACATTTTAAACAATAATAAAAAAAATCATCAAATAGTTATAAAGGTAATTAATTTATACTTATTTCATAATAGCACGATTTTAAGTTTGTATTATTATGAAAGTGAAAATTTTGTTTGTCAATTGAAATTACCAGTTTAAGAATTCAATTACGCGTGCGATGTGAAAAAAAAACATTTAAAAAGTATCATCAATGTAAAGAGGACGAGTAAATTTGCACACAATTAAATTGAATTATCACATATATTTAAAATTATCTTAAAAAGTTGTTGTCACCTCTTTGTGCGAAATTGCATTTGCAGTTATGACATCTTTAACCCTACGTGATCGAATGTTACTTTTTTGGTGAAGTAATTTACGCTTAAAATTGATGTACATATTTTAAGTTATTTTTTAAATTAATTGATTCGGAAAATAATATTTTGGTCAGGAAAGGGTTAAAATTTATAAGTATATTGACTCTTTTAATGTTGAATTATCATATTGTGTTTTACAAAAAACCAAAATTTTAAACGAATTTAGGGTAAATAAAGAATGATATAACAATTATTTCAATATGAATTAAATGAAGCACTTGTTTGACGTTGAGCTTAATATGAATGTCAATATATGCAGAATGTAATTATGCCATGATGTTAAAGAGTTGTTCTTTGGATGTTAAAATCACAATGAACATTTTGCATAGCTAGTTATGATTAAATTTTAATTTATTCGAATTTCATAGTTTCTCTTTATAAATGACTTTTAAAAATTCTTTCTGTTGAAAAGTAAGCCAAAAAATTTTACAAAGACAGTGAATTTTAACAGTTCATTTAACTTTTCTTTCCATGAAGTTCTTCAGAAAAGAAAGAAATTTTATCACATCATGTTGTAATCGACGGAAATACTGCATGGTATTATTATTTTAAATCTGCGATTAAATGATATCCAGTCATCATTTAACACATCAATATCTGAGAAAATCTTTGTTCTTTACTTTAAGAGAATCCAAGAAAAAAAATTGTCACAAAATAATTAAAAGTAATAAAACCCTTCAATTTTTAAATACCTTGATTTCAGCATAATTTTCATCAATTTTTTTAAAGCATCAATTACATACCATTCAAGGTCTTGTAATTATTTTTTAATTCAATTTTATATAAAATATTCATCGTATTGCACTTGGTTTTTTTTTCACTTTAACAAAGACACAACATTAGATTTACATACATACACACACATAAACGTAGACATAGAAACAAAACCATTCAAGCCCTTGCAATGTCTGAAAATGAATGAAAATTGCACAATTTTAATTTTTGATTGTTGTTGGAAGTTGAAAAAAATGGTAATAATAATAAAAATAAATAAATACTGCACAAAATATAAAAAAAACTCAAATAAATAACACAGAGACATAAAACAACATACCAGATCAAAATCCAACAAGTGTCAGTGGTGTTAAAAAAATTTAAAATTCTCGTAATAATCTTAATTAGTAATAAAATAATTTTTCTTCATTTTTTTGTTTGTATAAAGCTACAGCACCTGGGAAAACTACAACATTCAATTTGTATGTTTCAGTGTCTAATAATTTGTAATTATTTTAAATCTCTTTGTTGTATTTCTACGTATTACAAGTTAAATGATGTATGAATAGATGGAAAACTTTGAATGTAATTTAGAGGTGGTCTTCTTGTTGCACTTGTAGTTTAATTATCGTTAACAAGAATCTCAATTACTAATTTTTATTCTTAAGAACATTTAGTTGTAATGAAATATCGTGTCATTTTAAATACTTTGAATGAAATTAAGAAAATAATTAAACTTCTTGAAAATAAATGTGTTTTATGCATAACTGAATGCTTTTATACTGTAAATTGAAAATGTCCGTTAACCACACTCAGAAGTTGCTTTTAAATTTCTTAGAAATCCTTAAAATTACATACAAAGAACCCCATTTGTAACACGTTTTCAATAATAACCAAACGATATTTAATAACAAAAATGTAGCTCATGATCGTTTATTCAGCCAAGCACATTTTTAGAAATAAAACTAAAAAAATGAAACTTCAGGGTAATGATGCTTTAAATTAGTGAACAGTAGTTCCATAGAATTGTGTCTTGAGACATACATTTCTCTACCAGGTGAAACAAACAGACAGCAATGCCGACCACAATGCTCACATTTTTTCAATTTGATGAAAAATGCCCTAAAAATTCTCAAAATACAGAAATCACAAAACATTTTTGATCAAAATAACCAGATAACATTTACATAAATTACATTAAAGGTTGTAATTTGTTCAAATGATTGATTAAACATTTTCATTTGAAACCAAACATGGTGTAATATTTTTAATTTCAATATGTATTATATCTTTTGTAGCTTTTAATGAAATTTTAAGGGATCATTTTAAAATAATTATCCTTTCAAATAAAGTGTGGCCTTTAAATCTTATTAAGTTCCATAACTAATTGATTCTTCATACTAAAAGTTTGTGTAATTTAAGAACAACCTTCAAAAACTCATTAATTCAGTTAAAACGCACTTAAAACAAATGTGTTACAAAAATTAAAAATATTTATAAATCACTTCATCAGTCTTCCTGAAGATGAAACGCTACTATTTTGATTTTGTCAGCTTATTCATTCATAATTGAATTTAATGAAGATGTCATTACTAATAAAATTTGTAATTATAATGTACTTTGTTACAATTTGGAATGGAAAAAATCTTGTCATTATTAATCATCCATTCAATGTGACAAATTGAATAAAATTATATTGGAATCTTGAAATAAAAAACTTATATGTGTCGCTGCAGTGATTCTGCTTTTCATAAATTTATATCCTCTCATCTTACCTTTCAACCGTCAGACAGACAAGGCGATCCCATTAGTAAATTTTCCATCAAAATCAACATTGAGCAAATAAATTTCAAATTAAATCTCATAAATTTATTCTAAAATCTTCTTTCGCATTTTAATAAGCTGTTATAAAAAGCAACAGGTAATAACAATGAATAAATAAAATAGATCATCACTACATTGTTCGCTTTTGTTTTGGTTGCAGATAAATTTACATTTTTATGAGAGAGTAAATCAGAGACTAACAATTATTATGTGACGAAATTCTTAATTTTTTTTTTTGTTTTTCTCTCAAAATAAATAAATTAAGTAACAATTTTTTGTTTGATCTCTTTTAAAGTTGGGTTGTGACGACATTTTATCTTGTTCACAAAAAAGAACAGAAACTTAACGACACCTTCTTTTATGCATCACAAAATATCTCTCACATACTTCAATTATAATGTTTAATTTTAGTTTAGGAAAAAAAACCCATTTAAATAAATATAAAATAAAGTTAAATCTCGAAATAGAGTAATTTAAATAATCCTCATTTACATACTAACTCTCAAAATGTCTCATTGTTCTACAAGTACATTTTAATATTAGCTTAGCAAGAAAAATATAATTTTTTTTGAAGCAAATGCCGACCGTACACATGTTATACAATAATTATGTCATCACCATTCAAAACATGTTGATCACTCGTAAGCATATTTACATACATGTGAACATAAGACAGTTGAAAATAGTAGTGATGATACAAAAATTGTCTTAAATACATATTATACTCTATTTATTTCAACAACAATGTATTAGCATTAGAAGCAGTACATTATTAGTAATTGGCCTCTAGATATTCATTAAAAATATGTAATAAACTTTAAAATTTATTATATAAATGCAAATTTGATATGTGTGAGATAAAATTAAAGTAATATAATTTTTGGTGTATTTTACAATTAATATTTTAAATTTAATAGTTATTTGAGACAAATAAATTAGTTTCATTGAATTACATCGATTTATTTGTTAATTTAATTTAAATATGAGTTTTTGTTCTAATGAAAGATGACATGTAATCAGATTATTATTTTTTTTTGTCAGTGTCATATGGTAAAGTTGGTGAAATACTATATGAATGACGTTCAAGGCCGCAATCAATATATTATTACCGATGACGATGTGGTTTTACTATAAAGAGTAGAGCATCTCAAACCACAATCAATTTCATACTTGTTTGTTTTCACAGAGATGTTATAAAATAATATTTTGTTTATTTTTTTTTGATATTTAAACAATAATTTTTATATTTATGAATGAAAATTGATAGGAAGTTAATATATTTTACTATAAATGTAACGGATGGTAGTGTATGAGTTTGATATTTTTGGTGATATAATTTAAGTAGAATTTGAAATTGATAAACTCCTGCTTTACGGGTAGAATGTTTTTATTAAGGTTTTTTAACTTTGATCAAATGAAGAGGCGTTAAATACAAACTTGATTTATTTTAACTCATGTATGCTCCAATTAATGAAAATAGCCTTTTATTGTGTTGTGATACATTCAGATTTTGTTTGTAATTAATCCAAGTTTTCGAAAAATTGGTATGATATTATTAGAAAATGTCTTACAAGTTTGTTTTTTTAATTGACAATAGAAAAAAAAATTAAATACCTCTAAATATCTTTCATGATGGTTCTTCGAAAGGAAAATTAGTGGAAGACTAGTGGGACTATCAAGAAGCTCGAAAATATTAATTAACCCATTAACCGCCGCTGGTCGATTTTTCGACCAGTAACTTTGGAGCTGGATTTCTCCTAGAAGTTCTCAAAATATTTTCTTCAAATTTTCAATATAAATAATTAGACATGTTTCAAAGATGTCGGGTCAGTTATTTTGATTTTTTCGATAATTATAAGAAAATTATTAGCAGAAATAAGATGGAAAGTCATGTAATTTTTGCTCTTCGTACAAGAACTCTGTACGTATTTCTGTGAGAATATACGAAACTTTCAAACGGCTCTCCTGTAAAATTTTTGTATGAAACTCAAAATTTTCATTGGAACGAAAAGTGATCACTGTTACGCAAAGAACAAATCCTAGAAGAAAATTTTGCGCTAAACTCATTATTTCTATGAGAGGCGGTTAATGGGTTAAGAAACAAAATATTTTTTTCGAGCTTCTTGATGGTCCCACTGGTTTTCCACTGTTCCACTGTTCTCGCACTGGTTTCCAACTAGTCTTACTTGTCTCACTGGTTTTCTACTGGTCAAAC
This sequence comes from Culicoides sonorensis, assembly GCA_900002565.1. Classification (NCBI taxonomy): domain Eukaryota; kingdom Metazoa; phylum Arthropoda; class Insecta; order Diptera; family Ceratopogonidae; genus Culicoides; species Culicoides sonorensis. Next base: position 772 of record LN483934.1, on the reverse strand, counting down.
TTTTCCACTGGTCCCACTGGTTTCCCATTACGGATATAATCGTTGACATTTTGGCCTTTGAATTTCCACATTATAATCTCAATATATTCAATCTGAAAGCAAAGTAGCACAAGGAAATCAATCGCTCATAACATTCAAGTTTTTCTCCTGATCACAATAAAAACACAAAACAATTTCATTCTACAAATACAATTGCTCTGATATTTCGATATTGATTTGCTGCTATATCGATTAATGTTGCTACCTTATATAATAAAGAATTATATTACATACAAATTGCGTGCATTAATAATCTTAAATAATAAATGTAATAATAATAACAATACACATGTTGACGACACTCAGAAAAACTGCATACATCCAATGCATATTTATTGATGCAACATTAAAATGTGGTGAGATGCAAGGTTAACAAGATTTTTTATATTAATAATTAATTTAAAATATTATTATTTAAATATTTATAAAGTAAAAATACCGGCATCACATCTTTTGTTCGAGGAGAAATTTTTATAAAATTATTTTTTTTTTATTAAATTTCACTTTTAACCATATACCGAATACATTAAACGACACATGAAACTTCAAGTGATCAATAAGGTGCTATAAATTAAATTTTCTGGTATTTAGTGGTCGACCCTGACTGTTAAAATTATATAAGAAAAAAAAAATAAGTTAATGGAGCAAATTATTGATGATCTTATATTAAAAAGGCATTTTGCTGATTTAAAAAAAAAAAATGAACATATTTTGGATTTATATTTTTGTTTAA
>LN483935.1:33665-47235 GCA_900002565.1 Culicoides sonorensis | reverse complement strand
CTAAATCTCTTAATAATTATACTATGTAAAAAAATCAGAAAAAAATCAGACTGAATAAACAATTTATTATTATTATTATTATTAGCGGCATTCAGTTAAAATAATAAATCAACACACATACAATTTACTCTCAAATGAGCAATGTTAGACTTATATAGAAAATTGAAAAATATTTACGGTACGCATACTCTTGAACTTGAACATTGACTTAAGTTTCATGGCAATCAATGCTAAATTTATTGTTATTTTTATTCTTATGTTGTATGATTGAAATCAGTATTTAATAAAAAAAAACTAAAATCTTTTGATGCATCAAAATGACGTACTTGTTAACGTATTATTTACAGTGTCACGTGTTTAAAATCGAATCAATGTTCGTTTGTTTTGTGTATTAAATTGCAAGTAGAAATAATGAATGAATGAAAAGAGACGAAGAAAATACAAGTCATGTGAAGCATTAAATTGTGGAAAGATTTTAAAATTCAGTATTCAAGTTCAATAATTGTTGATTTATTATTTTATTCAAACCACTTCAAGGTAACCTTTTATTATGTTTCTTGAAGTGTTTGAACTAAATGCGCTATTGGGAACATTTGGGTTGTCTGTTGATTATTTAGTCAAAATTGAAGAATTGAGGTATTCAATCATAGGTCGACTATATTTTGACTATTTTAGCACGATTCTTTCATTGGAAACTGTCTGAACAAAGATCTAAAGTCATTTAAATTTTAAAAATGATGTTTAGCATTTCGCAAGAAAAACCTTAGCTTTTATGCGGTAAAATAGTCTCGATCTCTCAAGGAACTCTTTGGCCGAGTTGGTTAAGTGACTGGTATGATTGGTAAGAATCTTGCGAAGGAGACTCGAATCCAGTCCCTTACATGAAAATAAATTTGTGTGTTTTCGAGTTCTAAATGTGCTCAAGTTTTACATAGAATACATAAAAATTCTCCTGGAATTTTTAGGGGTGCTAAGTGAAACCTGAGGGCGACTGAATCTGATGACAGTATAAATTGTAGGTCCCACGTGGTTAGACCATAAATAAAAGGCGCTTATAATGGAAGTTTCGGCTGAAGTAGTATGAACACAATCGGGCCATTGGATCCGCGGTGGAGGTTGTTCATATCTAATCTAATCTAGTCTCGATCACTAAACTCAAACTGAATAGGCGAAAAATGGAACATTTGAGTTCGTAAACTTTCTTGCAAATGCACTTTTGTCTATTACTTTTATTTTAAATGATTCTTTTTATTTAAAAAAAACTTATGTGTCATTGTGAGTATTCTCTCTTAAATGTGTAATGTGTTCGCAATTTTCACATTCTTTTAGCACAGTCTCGCAATAAGTCACATCAATTGTTACAGACTAGAATAAATTTTACATTTGAATTAATATTCACGTGAGTGTTTTAATGTAAAATAATAATAATAAAAAAACACAAATGACAAAGTTAACAAGTGAAGTAATAATAATAATCACATTAATTGTTTTTCTTTAGATTTGCTATTTCATAATCTTTTGTTATTATTATTTATTATTTTTTTTTTGTTTTGTTTCTAGACAATTGAAGTATGATTACTTTTATAGAGTATGAGTCAAATATTTTGATTTTTAAATTTAATTATTTAATATTTGACCGCGTTTTAAATGGAAACATTTAAATTTCATACGCAATTGATCGATCACTGTTCGGCATATATGATTCAATCGTTGATTTTAATGATTTTTTGGAACAAGTTTATAGTTTTCTGTGAGTTTTAATTTTTGTTTCGGGGCCGAAGTTAATCAAAGGTTATATGAATGTTTTTAAGCGAACATTATTTTTTATTATTCAATGAAATTTGATCAGTTTCTTATTGATTGAGTTCAAAATTTTAATACAAAATCACAAAACTATTGCTACAGATTGAAAATTAAAACATTTAAAGACTTCATGAAGCCGATTAGTCATACATGGCATATAATTTTTCTTTTTTTAGGCTGATTTTAAATCTCTTTTCAGCAAAAACTAGACCTTTACGATAAGATAACATTTGAATGATAAGCCTCGTTATTTTTGTTTTGAGCACACGTCTGATATGATGAATTTAATTTAAGTGAAATTATTTAAATTCAGACTTTTTCACTTTATTCCTACAATTTTTTTCCAGATTTTTGTGATTATTTAATATCGAATAGCTGATTGTTTACATTGATAAGCATCACGCGCTTTTTTGTACGTTTAAATCTTTTATTTTTTTATAATTTTTTTGCTCGATCCGAACATAACCGCGATCAATTTAATACTAACTTGCACACGTACTCGTAAATGATTACTCGAACCTTGTTTATTATAAACGTTGTATATTATTGTTTTTGCTTCTGGCTACAACCGATTATTATCTATACAACACAGGTATTGGGCAGTTAGTAGTACTTGAGTGAATGAGACATCATAAAGAAAACTATGAATGAAATTGAGAAATTTTTTCATATTGTGAATCGTGTGAATTCTGATATGAGCTGTTTATTTTTTTTCCTAATTGCCTTGTATATTCAGTCTGTGAATTGATTTTAAATGTATTTATTTGACGTACAGCAAAGCAAAATAATACGAGTTATTTTTTGGTTGTTTGCTTCAAATAAAAGGTTGTTAAAGGTTATTTCGTACTTAAATGATGTATCAGGTAATCATTTGTACTTTTTGTAAGTAATCGAAAGTAATGTATTGTTAAAAGAAAAAAAAAATTAAACTGGTTTTTTAATGTTTTATGTAATGCGTGTATTATTTTTTTTGTTTTTGTATAGGGCCAAATTTATACGTTGATTCAGTTTAATTTTCTTTTAGCCTAAGCGAGTAACAAAATTTGGGCATGATTTTGTCAAGCGAAGTCTTCTTTTCTGGTCCAGATTAGTTTAAAAAAAATTTGACTCAATATCATCCCGTCACTTATTCAAGAATGTTTCACCGCATCATCCTCAAAGAACCGTTACATTTCCAAAAGTTTTAAAACTGAATCCCATCGAATGCACTTTTCTCAATTCTCTTGTTAAAAGAATTTCTCATTATTTTTTGACACATTAATTAATTGTCGTCAAAAACTTTTTCAACCCTCTTCCAAATTTTTGTCATAAATTTCTTTTCCTTGGCTTTATGCATGACAGTCCCTTTCGGTGGCAGTTCATAATCAGGATGGCACTTTCCAATGTGTTGTCTTAATGTTTCATTTCGGAAAAATTCTTCTGCACAAACAGGACACTCATAATTTGTCTTATTTTCATGAAACTTGTCAACATGTTGCTTCAACTTCTCTTTCCTTTTATACGTTTTTTCACACAAATTACAATTCCATGGTTTTTCATCGGAATGCGAAATCATATGTGCCTTAAGATGATTTAACGAAAAAAGCACTCGTCCACATTCTGTACAAATGAAACTCTTATCAGGATTATGTCGTTTAAGATGTCTTTTCAGAAGGTGTTTTTGGGTTGTTACAAAATCGCAAATATCACAATTAAAAGTTTTAAGTATCGAATGATATTGGGAGATGTGATATTGGAGGCCAGATTCGCTTTTGTAACTCTCAGAGCAATAAGGACAAGTGAGTGGTGATTTTGTTGTGTGTTTGTCCAACATATGTCTGTTAAGCGATGATTTTTGTAGGAGCTTCTTACAGATATCACATTGTCCTATGTCTTTCTTCTGAAATTAAGTTAAAAAAAAATTAATTTGAATAGTTTTAACGATCATTTTTAGTTAAAAATTAAATTATCATGAATTATTCATTATTTTAATTTTTTTTTTCTAAGAAATTTCAACTTTATTCAATTAATTTTATTTTACAATAATATTTCAATATGAGTTTCTGAAATTTCATTCAAATTCGAATATTTGGTCATCTTCCTTAATCTCAAAGGTTACAGGTAATGTTTCCGCTCGTTTTTCCAAATTGATTATTCTCTTTGGTAACATCGATTTTGTTTCACACATGACTGTACCAGGTGGAGGTAAATCGAAATCTGGATGAACTTTGATGACATGTTGCCTCAAAGCCTGATTTGTCACAAATGAATTACTGCAAACGGGACATTCATATCGATATCCTTCATGAATTCTCTGATGCTGTCTCAACTTTTGCTTGCTTTTGTATGTTCGATTGCAACTAGAACAAGCCCATGGTCTTTCATCGGTGTGAACTAACAAATGACTTTTGAGTGAATCCAATGATCCAAATGCTCGTCCACATTCCTGACAAACATGATTTTTTTCTGCATTATGTCGTTTCAAATGACGCCTTAAAAGGAATTCTTGACGCGTCTCAAAATCACACAAGTGACATTGGAATGTGTCAAGTTGTGAGTGATATTGAGCAATGTGATATTTTAAGCCAGATACACTTTTGTAAAATTCACCACAATAATCACATTTCAGGGGATCCTTTTGCAAGTGCATTACTTTCATGTGAGCATGAAGTGATGATTTGGTTTTTAAGAGGCGTTTACAAATATCACATTCGAATGGATCCTGAAAGGAAAGAAAAGGAATAGAGGTGAGTTTTTCAATAATTTTCACAGAGTTGTGAAATGAATTTAAGAAAATATTACAAAGCATGATGGGATTAAATTTAGTGTCTTTAAAAAACTATGTTTATTTATTCGCACCTCTGTGAAATCCCTTAAATTTCAGTAATCACTTAAACCCGACTTACCCGAATGAGAATATTTAATTGAATTTATGTCACTTTAATTAAAATCATAATTAAATCACAGAATGAACTTTAATTTTACGCAATTTATCGTTATCAATTATATCAAGTAAACAGTTTTCTTATTTTAAAATTTTAAGTAAAGAAATTTTTTCTCACCTCATTTGTGTGTCTTGTATGGCAAGCAACAATATGTGCATTGAGTTTCTTTTTTCCAAGTTTCACAACCGGACAATATGGACACACCATTTCTGAACTTTCCATTTTTTCCAGGTATCCCTTGCATTTTGTCATGTGTGCTTGAAGCAATTCTGGTGTATATGAGAGCACATCACAATAAGCGCACTTTAAATTCTTCATATTAGAATGAACATTTTGCATGTGATGTCTCAATGTTTGTATATTTTTTAATTTTGTAGTACAAAATGAACACTGAATGTTTCGAGAAGTCTCCTCCGTTTGTTTTTCCTGATCATGATGAAACATTGAAATATGATTTCGCATATTTCGATAGGTTTTAAATCGTTTTTCACAAAACTTGCATGCAAATTCTGTGAGTCCATCCTTTTCGGCACGAACACCTGGACATTGTCTTTCGTGATTTTCTAGCCATTCTCTGAAATGATACGACTTTTCGCAATACGAACAAACAAATTCGGGTTTCACGTTGGGATGTTGATTGGTCATGTGACGATGTAACGACTGATTTGTCGAACAAAGAACATCACAATACGGACAAGAAACTTTATTTTGTTCAATCAGTGTGTAAGCAGTTTCTTTATTTTCATCATAGTCCACTAACACTTTATTCTCGGTTTTGATGTAAGTCACACCATCTTTATCAAAACCTTCAATCTCTCCTGTTTCCATAATTTCTTGAATTGTTTTCCCTGATTCTAATGTATGAATAGTAACTCCATATTCTTCTCCACCTTCTGTCACTTCCTCTAATTGCATTGATTGATCTATAAATTCAATCTCCTCCACTGTAATTTTTTCTTCAGTCACTCCCTGTTCCATTAATTGACCCAAAATATCCTGAGTTTCGTTTAATGTCTGTTTGAATTTAAATGTTTCTAGGAGCACAATTCCACAATTCTCACATAATCGATTTGGTTCTGTTTCTGTAATTATCACATAGCCCGAGACTTCTTCCAACATTTGTCTGTATGTCCTGTCAATCAAGCCAATTTCATCTAAATTGAAAAAATCTGTTGCATCTGTTTCTGTTAAACATCCTCGACAAGCTGTATTTAAATCCATATTCGGTTTTTAATTTTAATGAGATTTTACTTTAATTTTTTACTAAATTTGATTTGTTTTTCTTTGAATGTAAATAAAAATAAAATTAGATTTGTGTGACGCGTAAAAAGATGCACATACAGTTTCAACTGACATCCCTATGAAAAATTTCTCGCTGTCAACGACAATATTTCTGGCTGTCAGGAGGTTGGTTCAGTTTCTGTCATAAGGAAATTTCCAGTATTTACAGAAATTCTTTCAGCTGTTGAGGAAGATTCAAATGTTTGAGGAAAAATAAGATTGCTTGAAATTTTTAAATTAATACTTTGAATTTATTCGCTATATTCGGATTCTTTTTCTTGTACATCATAAAATTTTGATCTCTCGTTCCGCGTATGCATTTTAACCAAATGCTTTTTCATATTCCCTGTGAAAAATTGTTTTAATTTTCCTTTCCTCACATCATAACTTATTTGGAGTAACTTTCCACAAATCATGCAGTTATGGGTGGCATACATCGTATTGTTCTCCCTAATTTCAATTGTGATATCTGGTTCTTCCACCGTAATGTGTATGTCTGAATTGTTCTCCATAACTGAGTGGTAAACTCTCACTATAGCACTTTTCAATCGATTTGCAACTTGTTCCATGTTCAATTTTTCACAATCAATCTTTTTGCGTTCTTTCAGGGGACGACAATCTTCAAATGTTATCAAATTTGATGCTTCTAACGTTAAATTTGATTCTAAATTTGATGTTGATTCTAGGTTTGAAGTTGATTCTGAATTTGAATTGTAATTTGATTTTAATTCTTTCATGTCACAATTTTCAACTGTATTATCATGATCAATTTCAATTGATTTCATATTAGTGAAGAATGACTCTCCCATGTTTCTTGCAACTGATGGTATTTTGGATAATTTTCTTAATGTTCCAGAACTGAAATTTGTTTGATCTGAATTGAATACTGAAGGCCATTCTTCTGGGGATTCCTTTGCCTCATCCAATAATTTACTGATATCGGTATCATTCTCAAGATCCTTAAAACATGGAAATTCAAATTTTAATATTAAAATAATTGGACTTAAATTTTTACTACTTACAAGAAAAGTATCATAACAGTCATATTCGGATTTTGACAACAATGCAACCAAATCGGGTTTAAGCTCTAACCGTTTCTGCATCCATAACAGATGTGTACTCGCCATTTAACTGTTTTTTTTGGAAATTGTGCTGAAATGCTTTCAAAATTTTGAATGAAATTTCCTTAAGTATTTACAAATATCGGCAAAGTATCATACAAATACTGAAATACGAAAATAAATAAATATCAAAACATATAAAATTAATTGTGACTACAAATTTAAATATAATACATAAAAAACTCATTAATAAGCCGAAATTAAATTCTTTAGCCTTTTTTAATGACTGAATTTTTATTCCAATCAAAGACTAGTAATAACATCTCGTAATATTTGTGGGAACCGAAACTCAAAATAAAAGTTTTCAGAAATCAAAAAAATTATTCTCAAGTAAATTCTATCATTTAATGCTTTAATCTTTTTATTTTACTAATTTTATATTTCAAAGATTTCAATTTATTTAATGGCAAAGATTTTTTTATATAAAATTACTTTAAAGTTTCATCATTTTTAGAAATTTAAGACATGAATTTTAACCTGGAAAATTTCTTTTTTGGTGAGTATTGAATTTTCCAGATATTTCCCAAAAAAAATTAAACTGACTGAAAAATTGTGTTTATGACTATCGAATCATATCAAAATAATTTAAATTAATGCTACTGGGAGTAAATTTACTTAATACTGAATTTAACTTTCTTTGATTGGACATTGCACAAAATTTCATTTTGTGGAGTCCTTTAGATTTTCTCATAACTTTTTCGAAAATCTCACCTTTTTTTGTATATTTTGTTTAAAATACTGTTAAAATAATAAATTTATGATAATTTTAAATAAATAAATTTTAAAAATATTTAATGTTTTGATTTTGTTGTTATTTATTTACCCGGAGCAGTGGCGTACCTTGAAACCGGGTTCATGTTCATTTCCTATAACGAATTTTTAAACATCATCAGTTGTGTCAGTTTATGAATTAAAAACATGAAAATCTTACTTCTAAAAGTCTGCGGAAAATGAATTTCAATAAAAATGAGTTCATTGTTATGGAGATAAAACGATCTCAAATCAGATCGGAAAATTGACGTGATCAAGTTTTTCTCTCCTCCACATTTGCTTAAAATGGTTATTGAATATTTGGAAATTCACTTAAAATGGTCTCGATTTGATTGGAAATAAAATCATCCTTTTAAAATGAACGAAAATGACATTTACAATTCAACCCCCAAAATAAATCCTTAGCACGCCACTGCAACCATATTGTTTTTACTCAATGAATTCTCTCAATGAACTTTCGGTACACAGTATACCGTTAACCGTAATAAATTCTCTCATTTTGTACATACATACGTACATGTCACACCTCGAAATCCATGTACACCATATACAGATAATCGATTTTTTTGAAACTCACACATAAAGCTGTAAAGTTGTTCGACGATACAATGACGAAGAAGACGGTCCGCAGAAAATTCAATAATTAAAAAAAAGATTTTAAATGTTAAATTAAATAAAAAATATATAAATAAAACACAGAAAAAAATGTATGAAGATCCAGAATAAATTTAACGCGATTCGGTATTAATTACCCGAAAATCGCTTGTGTGATAAGTGTTTTATTGTGATTAATATTTAAAGTAATACAAAAAAAAAAAGTTAAAATAAAAAAAAATAAATTTGGTGTTTTTTATTAAGTGTTGTATTAATATTGCTTTTAATACTCAAATACCAATAAAAAGTAAAAGAAAAATATCTTAAATGTAATTTTGTGTTTATTGAATGTGAAGAAAAAAACAAATTTTAAAAGGAACACCATTCAATGAAAGTTGAAAAGTTTTTATTTCATTGAGAAGAAAAAAATTGCACAAGAAGGAACAAATACAACATTCACTGTGTTTATGTACTCTTATATGAGAATTGTATAGAAACAAAAACACACAGGATTAACAAAAAAGTGTGTTAATTGGAATATAAAAAAAAAATAAATCCAATAATCATCTAAATCAGGATTAATTTTAAACAAAGGTACATAAATCTCTTGAAATTTAATTAAAACTGAAAGAACATTTTTGTCAAATTTTCAATTTTACTTTTTCTACCAAAAATCTTATTTTCATCAATGAAATCACCTTAAAATGTCTTTTCATTGCAATGAAGCATTAATTTGCTTCATTAGGTTATTGTTTGAAAAGTGAATATCATTCATTTTTTATGAAAAATTTATAAGAACATCGAATTTTTTTGTAAATTTTATTAAAATTATCGATCCAAACACACACAGATACTCATATGTGTGTATGTATGTATATTTATTTATGCTACGTGTGTACGATACTATTCTGTATTGTGGGAATCCTCTTGTATATCAGTATAATTGTATTGATAGTACAACGCTGTATGCTGCTTATATGAGAATTCATGTTGCGGAATTCGCTGTATGTTGTTCTGTATATATGGAAAGTTCTAAATATGTCTTGTGTTTCGTATAAATTTGGAAACATTTTGTACTTCTCATGTCTTTGACTTTCTACATATAGATTTTCATGTTATTTTTCATTTTTCATGAAGTTCGCTTGCTTGTATCGTCAGTTCAACATAATAAAAAATTATATGAAAAGAAAACATGTACAGAAAATTTAATAATTTTGATTCTTTTCAAAAAAAAAGTATAGAATTGGAACCAAAAAAGATTAAAATTTTTGCGACTTCAAATTCAACAAATATCAAGTCAAAGTGCATCGTTATCACAAAAAAATTCTTATCAATTTTAAACAAATAAATACCTTACGTAAACTGGTTGTTAATTTTGATTGTTTTTGTCAAAATGTCATAAAATTTCATTTTAATGTGTTAAATTCACTTAAAAAATTTAAAATTTTCTCAGTCAAAGTATTCGCCTCTCTTTTCACATTACATTAATTTTTTGGTTGAACTGAAATTTATAATTTGACGTGTCTCTAGATCAAAAGGACTTTTTAAATAATTATATTATTTTGACTTTTCTCCCAATTTGCTTTGAGTTTTTAAGAATGGGCACGATCTGATGTTTTGAATAATCATCATTATTGATTTTATGGTTTTGTATTAATTTTTCTTAATTAAAATTAAACAAGGACGTAGATTAATAGAATTGATTAAAAGCCATTTCTAAAAAGACATTTAAAGATACAAACAAGTCCAAATTAAAAATCATTAAAGGCATACAAAAATAATATCTGTTACACTGTGAGTTTAAATCATGTAAATTGAACACGCCCCGGGGCGGATTGAAAATTACTAACGGCACTGGTATTCTGTATGATTTTCTCTAAAATTTACGCTAAGCTTAACTTTTACAAGACGATCGTATCAGCCACTGTCTGCAGTACAAAGTGATTTGATCATGAGACGGAGATCTTTGATTGACACTTACAGGGCATTTGATAAATAAAATTTTCATCGCATTTTCTGTTTTTAAAATTTTTTTCTATTATGGACACTTTTGTAGTCCACACTAATGATTTTAACTCACAGTGTTAAGAAACTACCCCTTAACTATTCGATAAGAACCTCGTTTGCGGACTGATTCACTTAGCACTGCTGGATTCTTTTTACTTACAGTGTACGCGAAATAATTCTTTTACAGTAAAATATACAGGACTGGATTATATATAATGAGGCTTCTGATTAATTCACAGCATGATTTTTTTCTTATTTTCAGATATTAATTTTTACATCGTAAGGCATCCATCAATTGAATGTCTTCCAGTTGAATTCTTACTTACGCGATTTTTCTTTTTTAAATGTTAATTAAATTGATCTCATTGAGCAAAATACATTTAATGTTTTGATGTTTTTGTGGACACCTGGTGTTTTGTACACTTGGGAAATTTACTAAGCGAAAAAATGATTTTTCAGTTAAAAAAGTAATTGGTGGTATAAAATTAGAATTGCGAGCCGCATTAATTCATTAAATTTTAGTGCTTACCGTTTCTAAAATTCTCCAAATTTTCAAAAGTTTTACATTTATTCTTTTGATTGGAGTTTCAGTGCTTAGTTACGACACGACACTTTCGTGACATGATTTCTTCTAGCTATGTATGGAAAGTCTTATCATCTTACTCCTTATAATAATTTCATTGAAAGATAAGTTAAATGTATTTTGTATCCAAGTTTATCTAAGAGGATACCCAAAAATTCTTCTTATAAAAAAAACTCTCAATTAATTTAATTCGGAGAAAACTTGATGTACAATAAAAGTAGTTTATTTGTGCCTTGTATTTCTTCACAGCTTTCCAAGAATTTTCCAAGATAATATTTTCTTAAAAACAATGAGAAATTATCACGTTTAACTCAATTTCTAATTTCTTCACATTTTTTTGCCATTTTCTTGAGACAACTTCAATCTAACATTTATTCCATTTCTTTTCTTTTTCTATTTTTATTTCATCATCATAATTGTTGTTTGCTCATTGCACACGTATTTTTCTTTTACTGAGCATCATCATCTTCCAGCCAGATGGGTCGATGTCTCATTTTTATTGCATATCACAGAGCATTATTATAATTGAACAAGTAAATGCATCGTGTCGTGACTTTTCTCATTACATAGTTAATAATATAAAAGTGACATTTTTTTTTCTTTTTCTTTTGTATCATCATATCTTTTAAGAATAAATTTATAATTCTTATTTTTTGAGTTAAATTATTATTTCTTACTAATAATAAGTGAAGAAAAATAAAAAATAGTCATTGATCTTTGAGTTTAATGGTCTATTCTACACAAAAGTCAAAACAAAATAGAAATTTATAGGAAAAAATAAACATGACTGGATCACGTGGCGATGATTCATCTGATTGTTCCACATGTAAAACCCTACAGTCTGCTATGGATGAAATGATTAAAAAAATGGATGTAATTACACAGCGATTCACTGGTTTCGAGGATCTACTGAAAAGAGAAAATGAAGGCCTTCGTGAGTTATTGAAGAAAGCTGATAAAAAGTACCACGAGGCGAATGAAAAAGTTGTTGCCATCACCAAACAAGTCAATCGTCTCCAGCAAGCAAATTTATCGCGTAACTTGATAATTAAAGGTGTGCCGGAAATTGAAAAGTCCAATGATGATCTGCTCCGCATGGTTGCAGCTATTTGTGGTAAATTAAACGTAAAAATTCATATTAATTTCATTGACTGCTACCGTATTGGAAAATACAATGATAAATATGTACGTCCAATTGTGACGTCATTGTATACAGTTAATTTAAAAAATCAATTAATAAAACGTAAAAGAAGTATCCCTTTGAGTTGTAATGATTTTGAAACAAATGGAGAGAAGTGGGGATCCACCGAGCAACTTATATACATAGATGAGCACCTAACCAGAGAAAACCACCTGTTGTACACACACACACGTAAATTAAAAAATTCTGGTTACAAATATATTTGGACTCGAAATGGCAGAATTCTAGCAAGACGTGACGAGAAAAGTAAGCTTATTATGATTGAAAACATTGATCAAGTTCATCATTTGCTGAAGTCAAATAAAGCAAAAAAAGTTGACCTTGAGGATGAAAGTGAGGTTACATCTGATGCGGATTCTCAACGTCAAGAAGAAACGGAAGCTGATTCAAATCTTGAGAATAATGGAAATTCAAGTGAGCCTACCAAAAAAAGGAAGCCTACCTCACCTATTTCAATGGATTTTTATCAACCAAGATCTACTCGTCAAAAGGCAAAAAAACAATAAGGAACATACCTGATTGATAAGTTTATTCTTTCTTTTCATTATTTATTTAATTATCACTTTATTATTATGTAATTTATGTTTTTCACTGTGATTGTGTATTTGATCAAGATGATCACTAATTGAATATTGTATGTTATGTTTATTTTGAATATTTTTCACTATTGTTCACATTTATGTTTTTTCTATTTTTTTGATTTGTTTGTAAATAAAAATTTGGCCTAGTTTTGACATGTTGACACAGCCGGTACCCAGAGCATGATTGATTGATTATGTCAAGTAATTAATTTGCACTCTTTATGTAAGAGCGCGCTGGTACTTTTTTGCTTTGATGTATCAGCTGTGTTTTTGTTTTTGTTTGAGAAATGAAGATCAGCTGTGACTATTTTTTAACTTTTCTTCTAGTTATCTTTATTTATTAATTAATTATGAATGACTATGTGGATAATAATCTGATGGATGACGTTATGAATTTTAATACTGGCTCGTTGATTGACACAAATGAGAAATGGAGTGAATACGATGGATTTGGCCTTTCTATTTTGTTAATTAATGCACGAAGTGTAAAGGACTTAAATAGATTTGATGAATTGAAAATCCAAATTTCTTTATTGCGTGTGAGACCTTCTATAATTATTGTGGTTGAGACATGGTATGATGAATCTTCGACTGGATTATATGAGCTCGATGGGTATACTGGTCTGAATTTTTGTAGAAACAATAGAAGTGGAGGAGGTGTTGCCTTGTATATTAACAAAGATTTTTCTTTCAGCAATCAAATT
>LN483935.1:0-32391 GCA_900002565.1 Culicoides sonorensis | reverse complement strand
AAGTGTATGTCAATGGGAGTAGCGCAAGGGTCAAAACTCGGACCGTTGCTCTATCTTATTTACACAAATGACCTTGGTAAATTGCCGTTACGCGGCAAAGTTATGATGTATGCAGACGATGTCGCGATCTTTTATCGCTCAAAATCACGCTCATTATTAGTTGAAATGATTCAACATGATACTGAAATTATTGCAAGCTACTATAAATCGAATAAACTGGTTTTAAACATGAGTAAATCGAAACTTATGTTTTTTGGGAGGAAATCTTTGAGAGAATTTGAAAATGAACAAATTGTTATAGATGGGATTGCTCTTGAAAAAGTTACCTCATTCAAGTACTTGGGCCTCATTATTGACTCCCAATTGAATTTTAAAGAACATGTGGAGTATGTTGCAAGAAAAATTTCTGCTGTGATTGGAATGATGTTTAAGATCCGGGGCTTCGTGCCTCGGCACATTCTAATAAATATTTTCTTTTCCTTTATTCACAGCAACTTATCCTATTTGATTGAAGCTTATGGTACTGCCAGTAAGACAGTTCTTAAACGTTTGGAACTTTTGCAGAGAAAGGCTCTTAAACTCATATTCAATCTACCGAGAAGGACATCGTCATTGGAGTTATATAACCGAGTTAAAATATTGAACATCACACCACTGAAAGCACAATATTATGCTGCAATCTCAACATTTGCAAAAAAGATTATGGAAAAGAAGGCACATTCAAATATAGTAATTGAGCGAAATCGTCCTACCAGAGAATCACGAAATCCGAGGCCATTCAAACTACCAAAAGTCCGCACTCAATCTGGTATGAGAAGATTCATTTTCAATGCCATGCTCCTTGGAAATTCCATTAACGGTCTTTACGACGCAACCATTGGCTCAGTAAAGAAAAAAGTTTTTTCATATTTGTGGGCGAATGAAGATTTAATAGTAAATGCCATTGGTTGCAATACCTGGTTATGAAGCGAAATTTTTACTTTTTTGGTTATTTGTAATTTTAACACATACATACAACACATTCATGAAAATATCCATTTAAATCATTTGAGTCACACTGCGAGACGGTTGATGAATGTTAACTTCATCTGTTGATAGTTTATCCACACCTTTATTACAACACTAAATATTAGCAACTTGCATCTCACAACAGAATGAGCATCGTTTAAAGACTAGCCTCCTGAAGGAACCATCGAGTTCATCGAGGCGATTGATTTAGTCAAATTAAATTTTTCCTGGTTAATGGTGAGTTTTTCCTTCTTTTGAAATCTATGGATTATTTTGGGGTTTTCAATTGGAAAAGAAATGGGTGACTTGGATTGGTTGGTTTTTGGATCCTTCTGTACTCATTCTCACACATAACACAGATTCGTACATATAAATCCTTAGAAGCATAAAGACCTTTGCATCGAGACTAAAGCATAAAGTGAAATTCCGCCCTTGCTTCTCGACTAAGGTATCTGTGTCCATGATGTGAGAGTGTTTGCTGGGGGAGAAGAATTCTTACTATGAAGAGTCACTCAGGACTTACTCCAATTGCTTTTCAAATTCGAGTTATTAAGGGGATATAGATTTCAAGATTAGGAAAGCTTTCCATTACCGGGTTTTTTTTTTGTATTGTACATTGTTGTTGCAAGTTCAAAATTTAAAACTGATAATTTATGATGCAATAAACAAATATTATTATTATTATTATCTTGTCATATTTTTTTTGTTCTTTGTTTTGATCTGTAAATATTAATAAACTAAAAAGAAAAGAAATTGTAGACATGAAAAATTCTCAAATGTATTTAGTTAATTTCGGATGACGTAGCATTTAAGAGTTCAAATGTCATAGAATGATAATTTGTAATTTTAACTTTTTGTTTACTGAAAAATTTATACTTTTTCAGGAGATTTTAACTGTTATGAATAATATAATGTTACAATGAATTAAAATGGAAAAAGTTGTTGCAAAAATTATTTTAATTTCCTGTGGGTGGGCTTAGATTATGATTATTATACCATGCATTATTTAAATAATGACTAGCAAATAATACAAATAATGATCATTCATTTTTCGAGTTAGGCAGAAAAAAATCTATTTTAAACTTTAAAATTAATGTTCTACATTTTTTTTTATTTTAGCTCTCATTTTGAATGGACGGTAGCTTTCTCATAATCCTTATAATTTTCTATTTATTAATTTTTTTTATCAAAACTTTTTCTTGACACGTTCTCAGTCCATTCCATTGCCTTGTAAGTTGCAAATATGATAAATCCTTATATTTCTCACGTTTATTTTATAAAAAGAAAAAAAAAGTATCACAAGCAATAACATAAAAAAATTATTAAAAAATAATTTGAAAAAAAGAAGTAAGGCCATTACAATTTTCCTTTTTGTTTCTCGTCGACTCCTACTTCTTTATTTCACAAAAGTGAAGAGGGAATAATGGGAGGGAATAATAGTAATAAAATAATGAAAACCTTGAAAATATTTAACTCATTAATCGCTAACGTTGTATTTTTACAACGCCTCTTTGAAGTCACTTTTCTCGTTCAAATCAAAAAATTTTTTTGGCAATCTTTTTTAGAGTCTTAATTTAAGATGTTTTGTATCAAACAGTTGCATGGTTTTTGAATTTAAACCAAAAATTAAAAAATTATGAGCTAAACTTTTAAGAAAAGTCGCATTTTTTTCTCTCTCGTACAATGTTTCTGTATGTATTTGTGTAGGACTTATACGTATTTTGTTTTGGCTCTCCTGTAAAATTTTTATATGAAACCTAAAATTTTCATCGAAATGAAAAGTGTTCATTTTTACCTAAAGAATAAATCATAGAAGAACTTTTTGTTCAAAACTCAATATTTTAGGAGCGGCGATTAATGAGTTAACGATCTTAAATTTTTCAAATGTTAAAAACAGTTTTACTGAATATTTTGTTAATTTCAACATGCAGAAAATCCAAAACTTACTTAATTTGCTTGATTTTTTTTTTTTACAATAAATATTTAAAATATTTTTCACATGAAAAATTTTTTTTCATGACATTTGTTTATAAATTTTTTTTTCATCATTATTTTATTACCATTATTCATCCCTCCTCCTTCTTATTATTTTGAGCGGACTGCGACGAGAAACAAAAAGGAAAATTGTAATGGCCTAACAACAAGAAAAAGTAAAATTGAAAAGTGCATCCTTCTTGCTAATTCTTTAAATTTCTATTTTTCTTTCCTTCACAAAATCCCATATAATGTGTAAAGAAAAAAAAATGACATAAAAATAATAACAAATAAATAATAAAGGAAAAAACTTTTTAAATACTATTTTCAGATAAATCCAAGTTGTGCAACCACATAAAAATATACACTGTCTCGTTTTCGCCTTAAATATGAACATTGTGTGAAATGTGAATTTTCATTTTTCCTTATAAATGTGCATTGTTGTATACCTTGATAAAAAAGTAAAAAATAAAATACATGATAACATAAAATAGTAACAACGAGAAAACGAGCAAATTTAAGCGACATACAGTGCAAAAAAAAAACAGAGAAAAGTAAGAAGAAAAATTTAGAAAAGTGTATAAGTCTATTGCTGAGAACTTTATGGAATCAAATAAAATATTAAATGGTGAATAAAGTTTTATGTCGGTTTTAGTCATATTTTGAAATTATATTTAAGTTTATACGATATATAAAGGAATTGTAGCGTGCAAGGAAAAAAAACTTGGAAGAAAGAAATTGAAGTTGAAGAGAAATATTTTTATTATAGGATAAAATTATTTTTCCCTGTTCATTATTTATTTTTTTTTTTTATATCTGAGAAAAACTTGATTTTTTTCAGCCTGATAGGATTTGCGCGTCATTACGAGCTTTATAGAGGTTGATACAGAATTAATTTATTTGTTTCCATGAATTCTCAGCTAATTTAAAAATAAACCGTTAATTTCTTTTTAAATTTCGTCTTTTAACATTTTTATCCTTTTCCTTCTCGCATCACATGCATATCGCTCGCTCCCTGCAAAAAAAGAAACTTTGCCTATATATAAGCAAAGGCTTTGGGTCTTTAATGCACGTAACAACTGATATAAAATTTTGCGGTTTAATTTAAAAAAATTCTCATTAATCTTCTAACTCCCGGGAAGGAAAGGGTTAAATTAAAAAAAAAATGAAATAAAAAAAGTAAGTAAATTAAATAAATCTCATCAAAAAAAAAAATTACAGAAAGACAAAAGTGTGCAAATATAAATAAATTAAAATACAAAAAAAAGACACTGAAAAATTTTAATTAACCCTTTTAACGAACAACAAATACCCCTTTTTTTAAATAAATAAAATATTTTAAACTTGTAACGAAAAAAAAGTGAATTAATATAAAAAAATGTCACATCAAAAACCAGCACGAAGAAAATTTACCATGTTTCCCTCATTGAATTTAAATTTTATCATCACCTACACCATTTTAACATGTGGATTATGTATCGTTGGAAATTTTGGAGCGTGGCAAGAAAATATTAGACCTAAATTATATGTTGAATTGGGTGAGTACTAAATTTTTACATATTTAAATTTTTTTTTATATAAATTTCTTTGAAAATAAAAATGTGAATTAAGGTGAAAAATCATTAAATAATTATGTTTTAAAGTTAACCAAGTGGAATTAAAATACTTTGAAAAAAACTTCAAGTTTTACAAAAAAAAAACTTTTAACGATGCTTTTAAGTTTGTATTGCAATAAAGTATTAACAAGAAAATGAAAAGCGAGAGAGAACTTTTGCAGTATTGGTGAAATATTGTGTAAAAAAGTTTTGATATTTATTATGGCAAAGTATTTTTATGTTAAATAAGACAAACGAAATAGTTAATAAACTTTCAATTATTTGTTTTCTTTTTCAATAAATTGTGTTTTGAACTGGAATTTTATTAAAGTTTAATTAAATTAAAAATGAAATAATTATTATGATAATTTTACTTCACAAAGAAAGTCGGATAAAATTCTCATAAAAAAGAAAAAAAAAATGTAACGAAAATTACCTGTAAAATATTTTCGCCCACATTAAAATTTTAACACAATATTTCGGTTCATAATTCATTCATTTTATAAGTGTATTAAAATGAGACCAAAAGGTCTTCATAAATTTCTCACCAATAAAAAAAATACAATCAAAACATGCTATCTTAATAACCGTATTACGATTACGATACGCCTTCGTAAGAAAGAATTTTTTATTTACTATAATTTATTTTTTACATATTTGACATGTTTTTTATAGTAAATTTGAAAATTATGTCTCACTCAATATTGCCTCATTTAAGAACATCATTTAAAATATAAATATTTTTTATCTTAACAACTTAAATAAATTTTAAACGAAAAAATGTGCTTGAGATTGAAAAACGATCCAATATTATAATTGAATTAATGAGAAAAAATTGAAAAGTCTTCGTTGGTTCTTAGTATGATGGAAAGGCGTTTAATTTGAAACGTAGTTTGGTTTAATTTGCATACGATGGAATTGAATTTTAAGCATAGACAATTAATTAAATGCACTGTAAGACAATTTTTGGCGGATTTTCCATTGATATGAATAATAATTTGAAAGTCACTTGTCATGCACTTTTGAGCCTAATTGAACATTTGAACATCATCCTCAGACACAAATTGCATTTGTGATTCTGGTAGCCTTAAGGGTTTAAAATCAGATAATACCGAATTTTCCTTTACCTTAACAAGACCGAAGCCAATCAGATCCGACTTGCCTTCCACTGGTCAAGTTTCTCCTACTGGCCCCACTGGCCTGTGTCACTGGTTTTGGGTTGAGAGTGTAGACGATTTTGTAGTCATGGATAGCGCAAAGTTTCCAAGTGACGCCTATCGCTTTAACCTAGTAATAATAAAATTTTCAGACAGAAATTTCTTTTACAGTGTAAATTTTCATCTAATCAATATAAAGCTATTAACAGCCTCTGATCCAATTTCAGTACGATATTCAAACATAGTCATTAACGATATAACAAGACACTATTCTCATTCTCACTTCACATCAAAACCAAAATCCACACTCTAATCTAGTAACCTTAAACATTTAATTAACTACTACCTCACACACAGTCACAAAGAGCTTACAAAAAATATAATATTAAATGACCTCATAAATATCTTTTTGATTACATTTTACTTTCGTTTCGTTTTCGTTGTATAATTTTTTCTTCTTCAACTAACTTTATTATCTTTCAATTTCTTTCTATAACTTACGGTAAATTACATTATAAATTATATATAATTTTTTTTCCCTTAAAATTATATAATTTAACACATTGATTGCTTTAGCCTGGATTTTATTGCAATCACACGCCTTAATTGAATAATTTTAAAGCCAAAATTAAATGAAAATATTATTAAAAAGAGAATTCATTTTTTTTTCTTACATAAATTTTTTTGGTGTAACATGAAATTCAATAAAAAAGAAACACACATAGTAAAAATTGTGTTGGTTCAAATATGGTTCAAATTAAATATCAAAATCAAATGACTTTTAAATTAACTGTTTATGTAAAATATATTTTTAATCTACATAAAATTTAGATTGAAGTTAAGAATAATATTATGTGTTTGTATAGAATCCATACATTTGGTCCAAAAAAATAGAATTAAATAAAATGGAATTTAGAAGAATGGTAAAGTACTGTATGAATAAATAAATGATGAGATAAAATTGAATATTAACGATAGAAGAGCTAAATAAAAAGAATAATAAAATTACGAATAAGGTAAGCTTATCTCTGGTTTTAATGTAATTTGGTTTTATTAACCCATTTTCAACCATAATCTGCTTGCTTTGAGATAACTCTTATGCTATATTTAAATTTTTTCTATTTTTTTTGTGCATTTCGTAAGAAAAAAAGCACTATTACAGACGGTTTGTCCGCCGTCACTCCGTTTGTCTGATCCACTCATAATTCTAGAATGGTCCATCGGACCGAGCTCGGATTTTTTTTTGTTAGACAGAGGAGGTCTTAAGGATGATTTTAAACCAAAAAAAAATATAAGAAATTTTCAAAATGGTGGCAATATTCGAAATTGCGGTTATTTTCAATATGACAGTTGTCTTCAAAATGTCAGTTATTTTCAAAATGGTAGTTATTTTCAAAAGTGCGGTTTTTTTTTCAAAATGACGGTTTTTTCCAAAATGGTTTTTTTTTTTAAAAAAGGATGTCTTTTTGAAACATTCCATTATTGATTTATAATTATTAAGATTAAAACTTAATTATACTCAATGAAACGAGTCCCATCGAAATGCACTTTTCTAAACCGCCCAGTGATTAGAATTTCTCATTTTTAAATATTAATTTTAAAAATTTCGGATTAAGCATTTTTGATTTATAGAACGCGAACGTTGAAAACCGTAAACGTAAAAAAATACACTACACTTTTTTGAAAATGCAGTACAGACAATTTCTATATCAGAACTATATCAGCAACGAAGTACAAGAAGAAATAAGGACTTATACTTGGCTACCTGGACTGATGGGCCACTTTACAGACCAGAAGCCACACGGAAAATCCTCGAGACTTCGATTAGCGAGCCATTTGGCACGAGTGGACCCCGACCCAAGGGTCAATTAAAATTTATTAACGTCCCTGGCATTCTGTATGATTTTTCTATAAATTTTCGCCTAAAGTTAACTTTTACAAAGCGATCGACTGCGGCCTTTCTGGCATTTGCTAGGTTGCCCGTATGGCCAATGCGCCACTGCCGAGCTCCAGCTGCTCTATATGACTTTTATATAGAAGTCCAGAGTCTTGAAAGATAAAATGCCTCGAAAATTCTTAATCGGTTTTTCCAGAAAGTAAAAGTTATCAGAAAACTCAAGTTTTATCCCAAATCGTATTTTTTTTAATGATTTCAATCTAAGCTCATTAATTTTAATTTTAACTTATGATTCCAATGTAATTCAAATATAATTAAAATTCGAAATATATTTTGTGTGGGTGTTCATCTTCAAAACATTCAAAGGTTTTCTTAAGCTCATGTTTAGCAGCATAAAACAAACTTATTAATAAATTACGCCATTAATACGACTAATTAATACCAAGTTTGATTCACAACTGATAAAAACAAAAATTAAATTTCTAAAATGACGTAAAGATGAAACATAAAGTTTACAGAAAAAAAAACAAACCATTTTAATTATGTATCAAGTGAATATGAATAATTATTATGAAATTAATTAAGAGAAACGTGGGAAAGAAAAGTAACGAAACGTATCTAATTGAGTTGATGATTACTTCAAATAAACGTTCTCATCCATTCTTCTCTTTTGTACTTTTATCATCGTTTAATTTTGTCCCATTTTTTTGTTACAATGGCAGTTTTTTCCTCAACAACAAATAATAATTTTTTTCGTATTTCAAAGTGATGACACGATGAGTATTGTGATAATGATAATATTCATCTTTGTGCCTTTTTTTTTTTATAATTTTATGAGTACAAATTATATCACGTTGCTTTTGAAAATGTTCCAGTTCGTTCGTGTTCCAGCAACAAAATGAATATTCACAAAAAAAAAATCCTTAATTTAACTGAGGAAGAGGATTTTGAAGTGCAAACTTTTTTTTTGTATCCCAATCGATATTTGGCAGACATTTAACTAAAAAAAAATTCATTGTGTGTTTTTGCTACAATTCAACTCTACAGCCACGCACACTGGAAGATAGTATTATTATTTTATTATAATTCAACCCGTATATTGTGCAGTGTGATGCAGATCTCTTTCCATTGTGTATCTATTGTTGTATGGCCTCGTGCTTTTATCGTTGAATGATGAACAAACATGAACATTTAATTTAGCGCAACTTATTTAATTAATTGTCTGTGTCGTTTAAAAGTATACAATGCTGGACGATCTCACATAGACAAAAAGAGTTCAACGAACATTTCAGATTATATGAAATTTATGTGTAGAAATAAAAATGCTTGAATTGAGAAAAGGAAAAAGTTAATGTTAGAACTGAAGGGACACAAATATATCGTGTCACATCTGTCATAAAAGAATATTTTTTTTCTGTATTTTTTTAATTTCATTTTACACTTAAATGCGGATTGATAAGAAAGTAACAAAAAAAAGGATTAGTGCAAAAGTTGTCCTTTTTTTGTATCAAAGAATCGCTCGTGGATTTTTTGTTATATAAATGAGCTTATATAAACATTGAAAAAACACACTTGTACAAGGTTTTTTTACTTACATATTTTTTTTGTGATAATTAAAGGTTTAACAAGGGCAAATAAAGTCAAAAATTTATTTGAAATACAATGAAATTGTAGAAAGTGATCTTGAAAGATATTTCTACATTATAGAGTTCACCGTGTTGGTATAATCGATCATGTTGAATTGATGGGTTATTTTGGATCTGGCGGCCATTTTGGTTTTTCTAAGGCAGAATGTCGATTCCAGCGTCAACCATTGGATGTCTCATCAGACGCATCCAGCGTTTTTTCATTGATGACCGTTTAACTTTTAAATTATTGCTCAAATGATTGCACTGAGTACAAAAAAAAAACTTAAAAAGCATAATAACAACTATGTTGCGCTTAATTTCACAACAAACTGATACAATTCTCCACAATTATCTTAACAAAGTAAAAAATGAAACATTTTTATCATATAACATAGTATTCTTTTTCAACGTGCCTACAAACCACATACAATCTTTGTAATAATTCAACTATCACATTTATTTGTCAATCAAACGCTCCCATTAAAAGACATTTTAATGATTAATTTCATCATTCTGCATTTTGTGTGTGTGTGGCAAAGTCCAATACTGTTCTAACTTACGCACTTACTTCAATCATTCATTTCATTTATCTAACTTAATATAACAATGATTGAGCAAAATATAACAACATCGCTCAACTCAAAATAAATAGACAGAGTAGAGTTAGTTTTGTGGAAACGTTTCAATTCAATTTGATACAAATAGTAGATAGTAGAATATTTGAAAATGAATTTGAAATACACGGAAATGATAATAAATCTCTAAATACATTGTGAGAACAAACTACACGCAATTGAAAAGATAAAATTGAGAACAATGATTTTAAAGTACAGAAACATTATCATTGTTATTATATGCAACATAAATTCTGATGTTCATTCAAAAAACCTCAATATTTGATTAATTATAATCGATGAATGGATATTCAAAATTTTAATTAATTCATCACAAATACATCGAATATGAAATGTAGTTTTAGTTTGAAATTCAAGCATTTCTATTGATAATGTTGAAAATAATTGGAATGAAAGAAAATTTAAATGAATTTAATCAGAGAAATCCTCTAAAACGTTGAAATTCATTGACAAATTTATGATATGATCAAGTCTGAGAGTTTGCATCTCGAATTTCAACCTCGACCTATGATTTTGATCATAGAACTTTAATGAAGGTCTGAGCTCGACCTGCTAAAAGTAAAATTCCATATTGCAGGCGATTTTGAGTTGATTCAGCTTTTTTTAAGTGGGTTGCCAAGTTTCTACAGTTTTTTGAATGGTGGTTGAACTGTCTTTAATTAAAAATCTCAGAAAATTTCATTGAATTTCACATTTTATATCACTTTTTTCATTTTACCATTGATATCACTCTCCTTGTTTCAAAATCCTATTAATTTTCATTTTCCATAATGAAAATGTTCCAATGGTTTCATTTCACAGTAAATTTTACCGAAACCCTACCAAAAAAACAAAAAATTATTTATCTGTTTTTGAAATAAGAAATTGAAATCCACATGTAAATTTTAATGAATAACAAAAAGTCATTAGTGAAATATATTATTTTGCAAAATATAACTAGAAATTGTATTCAATTTTAACCTACAGATTCTGTAGTCTAAACATATTTTATGTTATTTTCCAATCAATTAGAGATTAGACATATTAGTGTATAAAACATTTTCAATTCTCTGTGTTTTTTGTTTAGCACAGAATTTTTGGTAGATATTTTGAAATGAAAATGCAAAAAAACACAAAATATTCATGTTTGTGTTGTTGTTCTCAAGCTATTCAATTTCAAATTATGTAATTTTTTTTATACTGATAAACTAAGAATGATTATAAATAAAATACTTCGTTTTAAAATAAAATTAAGGAACAGAATAAAGTTGAAATGAACAAAAAAATACATTAATTATATCATGAAATAAAATGAAACATAATACACATCAAGAATCTACTTGTCGTTGTCTCATGTGAAAGAAAATAACAAAAAAAAAACGTAACAGATCAGAAATACAAAATTTAAATGTCTTTATTTTGATAATAAATTATCACCAAATGACATTTTTAAAATTACATCTTGTCTTAAAAGTTTTGTCTTGTCTTGGAAGTTTTTTTTTTGATTTGTTTTTATTATAAAATTATTTTTTAAATTAATAGAGTTTATAAAATAAAATTGTTACTGATAAATCATTTTAATGTTCTTCGAAAATTATTTATTCATTAAGATTTTGCCTTACATGTGTGCTTACGGTAAACGAAGATAGAACTTTGAAAAGTAATAATTATATTAAAAGTTCATAATAATTGACCCATAAAATTATAAAAATCTTGTCTTCAATCATTTTTTTTTTATATTTAGTGAAATTTTAAGTGAATTTTACGTCTATTTGGAGTAAAATGCGATTATTTTGATAAAAGTTTTCCGTGAATGAATTAAATTTTGATAAGTTTGGATATTAGCTGAAATTTTCGTTCAATTTTTGTGTGACTTCAGATAAAAAAAAAGCGTTATACCAAGATTTTGAGTTACTTTGATAAGCAGCATAATAAGCACCATTAGGCGGCTTAGAAAATTGCATTTCAGCTTATAGATTTTCAAAAAAATCTGTAATTTTGAATAAATGGAACAATTTGGGATTCAGAGCTTTTGACCGTTTTCAGGCTCTGAAGCCCAATCCCTGAACTGGATTCCTGAGCCCAATTCTTGAAGTTATCTCAAAGCTAAAGTTCATTTTGTTAAGCTTCTCAATCCAATAAAACATTTCAGCAATTTTTAAAAGTTTTTAACCGTTTTTTAACGGTTTTCAGGCTTTAGAGGTTCTGGAGCCCAATCCATGAGACCAGTCGCAAGACTAATCTCAAAATCATCCTTATCACCTAATAAAAATAAAACCGACCTCTGTTCGATGGACCGAATGGACAAACGGAGTGACGGCGGACAAACCGTCTGTAATAGCGCAGTTTTTCCTACGAAATGCACTAAAAAAGTCTGCTATTGTTATTGGCTTAAGATTCATCCAAAATAAGATCTGTAGAGCTGTGGAGGAGTCATTTTATGCCCATTCTAATATTAAATTTAACTTTTGATCCAAGATTTACGAAAAATGATGCCCATTGAATTTTTAATTCAGAATATCTTCATTCATGAAAACAGACTTTACGTAAAAAGAATATTGATCAGCAATTAAATTACTATCCTAAATTTGATTGCATTGTTAAATTATTCTTACAATGCATTTTTTCACATACTGCCATATATGCTAACACACGTAACTTCCTTAACAAAAACATTTATTGTTATGTTCTCTTTAGAGAATTTTTGGCTGTTAAATATTCTAACTTAAAACTTATATAGAAGCATTCTATTCTCACATTAATATGCAGGTATCATATTTATGATTATATTCAAGTCTTACACTTTTACCATATAAGCCTCTGTTATTATTATCTGTTTCCGTCATTCCATTAAACATTAATGCCTAGGTAAGCAAAGTAAAACTCATTTATAATACATTTGATATCATCATACATAAATTCACTGCAATATACACATAGATACGCGGTATTAAAATTAATTATTCAAAATATCACCCAGCTTATATCCATTTTTAGGTTCTAGAGAGGAACTTATACTTTCTTAATACTATTACAAACAACTCAAACCATTGATTCTCTCTGTATGCATAATATTCTTATCTGGGTTTTGATATTATACAGGGCAAATATGTGTATGTAGCTTGTTCTTACTTGAGTTTTGTTTGATAAGTGTTTGGTAAAAGTTATGTAATAAGGGTAAAAAATTTACAAATCTATTGAATAATATTACTTTCAAGTACCAAAATATTTGTATCATTTCTAGAATTCAAATTCGCACATATCATGCAAATGATGACTACACGAGTAGTGTTTGCTCGAAATATTTAACTTGCAATCAAGTACACTAAGAATTTCATTCAAAAGAAAGTAAATAAGATGGGTGTTATGGTGTAATGACAAGTAAAATAGATATTTGATCTCCACTTAAATAGCGTATTGATATTTTCAAGTCTTTAGCAAATCTTTAGTTGTGTAAATAGAAAGTAAGATAAACTCATTTCTTTTAACCTTACACTTTTGTATGAGGCTTAAAATAGCATAGTTAGTACTTAAAAGGTATGGTTTTAATGTGAGAATTAGTGGTGAATTCAATTGATACATGGTCAAAAAGGTTTTTGTACTGAAAACGAATGAAATATGTTTGAAATTAAATTTACAAAGAACCCTCAGGTAATATTTTTATCAATTAATCATGCCCTGTTTTTCATCTCAAAAGCTGTCAAAAAGGTGTTTATTTTGCAGCTTATCGAACAACGATATTTCAGCAGCCCAACGAAGTATTCTCGTCCCAGTGACACTTAACTCATTCGTGTCAACGCAACACCTACTTTGAGGTCACTTTTCTCGTTCATATCAAAAAATGCCTATGTCAATCTTTTTATAGTCTTAATTTAAGATGTTTTGTATCAAACAGTTGAATGCTTTTTGAATTTAAACCAAAAACTAAAAAATTATGAGCTAAACTTTTAAGAAAAGTCGTGTTTTTTTCATTCTCGTACAAGATTTCTGTATGTATTTGTGTAGCACTTATACGTATTTTATTTTGGCTCTCCTGTAAAATTTTTATATAAAACTTGAAATTTTCATCGAAGAGAAAAGTATTCACTTTTACCTTAATAATAGATCGTAGAAGAACTTTTTGTTCAAAACTCAATATTTCTAGGAGCGGTGTCGAATGAGTTACCTTCTTTGTATGATTCTGTAGACGGGTCCAGCATTCAATAAGGTCAACATTTTTGAACTCCTTCTTTTCAGTTAAATAGACAAAAAAGTAGGTAAAAAAGCACAATTTATACATAGATTTATTCGATGTGGGCTTTATCCCATTGTCCGTTAGTAATAAAAATATTGAAAAGTATTTGAAAAACTTTGTATTTTCATTGAAAAATTTTAATAAATATTTTTGCCTAATATAATTTTTTTCTATACCAAAGCCCACAATGAATTTATTTCAATAAGCAAATAAACTAATGTAGGTTTTAAAATGACGCACAAAAAACGAAAATGAACCTTGATCTGTTTTTAGATTTAAACTAATTCTGGTTAAATTCACCATGCCCTGGCCAACTTGTGCTCAAATTCAAGGGTATTTTTTTAAAAGTGGCACTGTAAATTTTAAAATTATCTGCACTTATCTCACCAAAACTAATTTCATGCAAAAATTGAACGAACTTACCGTTATTTTGTCTAATTTTTTTTTTGACTTAAACAAAATTCAATTTTTTTTGAGAAAAAAACCGTGTGGAAACGATGATTTTTACGCATGTCTTCCAATGCAACCCCCTTTTCTTTTTCAATGTAATTACTTATTTCAATTTTGCTTTTGTCAGCCATAACACATTACATTCGACAATAATTCACATGATTTTAACCATTAGTTCTTTTTAGCATCGAACATTGAATCAGTATTTGGATATTGAACTACATTCATACGTTATTTATGATTGTCGTGTTTCAATTAATTTTGTTCTATGAATTATTGTCTATTTTATGATATTTTCTCTTCTCTAACATAATTTCTATATAAAATGAAATAAAATAATAATAAAAAATAATAAATTTTCGCTTTATTTCACGCCAACATTTCACAATTGAAAATGTGCGTGACTTGAATTGGGAAAATGTCTTCGATTATAGTTTAGAAAAATGTGTTATGAATAAAAAAAATTACCTTTCAAAAAATCCGTTAAAACGGCATTAGAATTTCACTTGAAATCAATTTTCCATCAGTTTGAATTGACACATCCTTAAATTTCATTTCAAAATTCTCCCATATTTTAAATTTCTGGGAAAAAAAATCATTTTCATCATCATTTTTCATTTCTACGAAAAATTCTTGAATAAACAAGGACAATATGTAAGTGTCGACAATTAAAATCGAGGTGGTTCATTGTTTTTTCATTTTTAATTTAAAATAATAGGAGCGTGATGTAGATCAAAGAGTGCTCTATTGATTTTCAGCGTTAATTATTATTTATTTTTCTCATTCTGCCCTCAGATATTTTGTTTTTTTACGAGTTTATCTCATTGTTCATTATTATTATCACTCGAGTTAAATACAAAGTTTTATAATGTGCGCTGTTTCAATTTACATTTAAACTCTTTTTTTTTATTATTTTCCTCTGAAATTAAAATATTCAATGTCATCAACGTTTTCGATGATTAAAATTGTATGTATTTTTGGTAAAACAAAGGAAATCCATTTTTTTTTGTTTTTCAACATTTTTCATTAATTAAAAATTCATTTTAAATTATTTTTTTTTTCAAGTGTGCACTTTTATTTTAAGTATTGATGGTACGTTTTTTAATGAAAAATTTATATTTTGTGTTAAAATATTAAAATGTGACATGAAAATAATTTTTGTGTAAAATTAATAATTTATATGACAAATTTATGGTACTTGTAATTTTGCATGAGTTTTTATGAGAATGAAACAATCAAATGGTCATTCACAGTTCAAACCCCTTAATTTGTTATTCAATTCACCCTTCTTTCACTTTCACATTTATTTGAAATTATGGCAGGCTCAAGTTTTCTTTTACAAATAATCGGAATAATGAAATTTTGTAAAAGAGAAAGGCAAAAAATAAAAGAAGATAAAATTGACCAGAAAATCCTCTGATAATCCCTCTTGAATAATTGATCATCTTCCCCAAAAATAGATGTAATATTTGCATTTTGGCTTCAAATCACCCCAAGTAGATTTTTATGAAAAACAAGTAAGCTGATATAAAACGAAGCTAATTTCAATGTGAATGTATATGAAACAGTAAACTCCCTTAAGATATAATCAGCACATATAAAAATATTCATATAATTTTGTATTTATTTATCATTACACGGAGTATCTTCTAATTTAATGGGAAATGTTGCTTCCATAAAGACAGTGTAACCATTAAAAGAAGGAAAAACCAAAATATCATGCATTAAGATCATATTTTACAAATTCAATATTATTCAACGTAACTTTTTTTTTATCGTGTAACTTAATTTTTTTCTCATGAAATTTTATTTTTTTTTTATTCATACAAATACTTGATAAAATTTAATAATGATAATGGCAGTAAACTGAACGAGAGACTAAATGAATATTATTAAATTTGTATAAATTACATTTGAGTGCTTGGTTTATGTGCGTGATAACATCAGTCGAAAATTTATCTGAACAGAATTTTGCCAGGATAAATTTTTAGTGAATCAAAGGAAGAGGTCATTAATATCCTATTGACGGTCTCTACTTTGAAAATGATTCTTTTCAAAAACATTCATTAAAATTGTATTGAAATTCCTTTCATTCGAATATAATTTGAATTTTTCCCTCTATCAAACCCTTCACTCTCGAGAAAAGTCAGTTAATATCCCAAAATAATATTCATGATAATGTTTAAATGTCACTTTACATTTTATAGACATGTGTTTTGTTTGCTTTGTTCATATATGCCAAATGCATTACATCATAAAAGAGTCTCTCTCACTCTTCTTATGCTTTATTATCCCATACTATCTTGTATGATATGCCAATATACCATAAAGAAAGAGCCATCATCATCATCATCAACATAATCATCATAACATTTTGTTGCTTTATGTATGTATTTTTTTTTCTTGTTTTCAGCATATCGTTAAAACGCTTCTGAGACTATTATTTTGTGTACTTACATTTATCATGTGTGTGTGTGTGTGTGTATGTACTAAAAAGAATCATTTTTTGAATGATAAAATATTCTGAACGTGTGTTTGTTGCTAGTTATCGCTGATGCTGTGCATTTGTGACATGTGTGTGGTGTTACTTGGATCGTGTTTTGTATTATTTGATATTAAAGGGTAATAAAATGAATAATATTTTGAAAATTTAACATAGTACGCGTAAAATATTCTAAATATACTCATGAAAATGAAATGATGACAAAACACATGTAAAAGCATAAAATTTATACATCCTTCATAAGTAATATAGTTTTATGTTATTTAAGACTGACAACGATGCTTATAAATACCTTGACATGTATGTTAGAGTTAAAAGAAATATACATGTAACTTATTTTTTATTTTATTTGTGAAAGATGAGTTTATTCAATGTGTTTTTGGTTGATTTTTTACTGTTATTGATGTATATTAAATATTATTAGAATGATATTTCATTTCTAATGGAATTTATTGATTTTAACAATAATATTCACAAATATTCGCGTTTTTAGGCAGGTATGATCAAAAATATGGTATTGAAATGAAAACTAATATGAATTGAAACAAAATATCAATTTATTTCTAATATTGGAGATGTTTTAAATTTGATTGATGATATGTGCATTACCCTTAACCCCATTTAACCCTTAACTTCTATCAAAATATGGAGTCCTATAGGACCCCAACCGTTTTCTCATAGCGAAACTTCTTACTAAACTTAAAAGCTTTGACGGTTTGAGTTGAAAGGTGCCTTATTTGAATGTGGTTTCACTAAAAAAACTGCGGAATTTTCAGAAACAGCGAAATTTTCACAATCACGGAAATTACCAAAATCGAGAAAATTTCGAAAAAGCGGAATAATTCTTCCATTTTAATGGGTTTCTGAAAGTTTCTAGCGATTTTGGAAATTCTACAGTCATTTTTAGAGAATCAACTTTTGAATAAGAGTTTTTTAACTCCAATCGTCAAAATAAGCCTTAAGTTCTAGTTAAATTAGGTGTAACTATGGTGTCGTAAAGAGGTTTCACTATACTACACCAAACTACGACACTAAAAAGTTTTAACCCTCCGTTCAACGATAATTTTTTACCCTAACTTTCAGCGACGGGGTCTGGCCAGGCCCCTAACTATTTTGAGTAAAAAAATATGTTTTTGTTAGTTTTAGACAAAAATCACCTCAAGCAAAATTGTAGAGCATATTTCAAGCTACAACTTTGCTGAAGTTACCAAGTCAAATTTATTTAGAGCCCAAAAATGCGACAATACGCAATTCGGTTTTTTTACTCAACTGACCAGGTCCATATTATACATATTAAGGCCAAAAATGGCAAAATATAGAGATTTGAGCTGATTTAACGGTTTTTGAGCCATATTTATATATTCGTTAACTGTAGGTAAAACTGACCAGTGTGTGAGACTACAATGCTAATATGTTATGTTTGTTTTAAAATTATGGAAAATTTAATATTTTTTAACAAAATCTGAAAAAATCATTTTGAATCGTCTTGTCATGTTTTACTCTTAGTGTATGCCTTTTTCATAAACTTTTTTTTCGTGATTTAAGCAAAAACCATAAAATTTTCTAAAAATTTTGATTATATATTTTTTGATATATGCTTAATTGATTTTGAAATATGCTTTAAAACCTTGCATCAAATCACTTTAACCTTTAAACTTACGGAAATATGATTTTTTACTCCGAAAACCGAAATATGAGCTCTTAAATGAGTAGTTTGCTATTTTTGGCCTCCATTTTAATGAAATATCGACTTGGTCAGTTCAGCAAAGTTGCAGCAGTAAAATGTTCTCTACAACTTTTCTTCAGGTCACTTTTACCTAAAACTCATAAAAATAGGACTTTTTTGTACAATATATTTAGGGGCCTGGCAAGACCCCGTCGCTGAAACTAAGGTGTAATTTTTTTAAAACCTCCAAAATACCTAGTTCAAAAGGTTTCTCTCTGATTTTCATTTTAAAAATTGATAGAAAACAAAATTTTAGGAAGCTACCTCGAATTTGAAGTCGCTAGCTCAATTAGAACATAATTAAATGATTAATCAAAATTGAAATGTGCCTGGCCAGACCCTGTCGCTGAATCGAGGGTTAAAGTTAGTAGTTCGATTCTCTTCATTTTGACAATGAATATTTAGAAACTCATGTTTTTTCATCAGCTTCTCAATATTAGTTGGATTTTCGTATCAGATTTTCTGTAGTATTATTTCACATTTTTTTAAATTAAATCTGGTATTCAAATTAAAAACCTCTTGGGAATGGTCGTTGCTTCAAACCAGAAAATCTAGTTAAATTTCATTTATTAAGACATTAATTTAAATTTAAAAAATAATTAATTACAATCGTTTTAAATTTGAATAAAAAAGACCATAAATAATCTGAAATAATAATCACCCCTATCAAAACATCGCCCTCTCTCTCTTGAAATTCAACATAAAAATTCCAATTCTATTGATATAACTCTCTCATAACAATTGTTAACCCTCCCTTTTTTATTGCACGTTGCGTTTTCATTCATTAATCGAGCTCATATGTGTGACGTACATTAATAAAAAAAAAATTCAACTTCAATGGACTCGAATTGAAATGAATTCACTGATGAATAAAAAATGTAAATATATAAATTTCAGTATATTAAGAAAATACAATGCACCATCAAAATGTGTACTTACACTTGAAATTTTCCATTTTCAAAATGTATTGAAGTGGTTTCTTTATATTTTTTTCCTGACATTTTGAAGTTTTTGTCAGTCGTGATCAAAGTAGGTTTATTTTGTGTCATGAAAATGCGATAACAAGTTTAAATAAAATACATGTATGAAGAGATGGAACAAATTTTCTTTGCATATAAGAAACGATAAAATGCACGAGAAGAATGGTGTTGTTCACACTTGAATGTCACGTGTTCAATGACTTCAGTTTTATGTATGAATTTATTTATGAGAGTGAAAATGATAAAGATTTTTCTTTCAAGTAGATTTACTTTTGCTTTTGTGTTGCTTTTATGCTTCCTTTCAATGCAGAAAAAAAAGTTAATCGAAAAAAAAAATTTAAATAAATTGTGTTGAAAAAATTCTTCAAGTATGAATGTCAGTGGGACAATTATTGTGAAAGCACTCTTTTAATATTAAGTATTTTTTTTCCTTCTTTTAAACGCAAACACAGCCAGCCATTTTACATTTTATTTATTCCCCACTGTTATTTTTGTTTTAATAACTCTCTTTCCTTCAAATGCCATTAAAAAGTGGTAAATAATCATAAAAATATTAACATAAAATATTATGAAAAAAAATTGATGTATGTTATTTTATTTTTCTTTCCACAAAACAACTTCGCTTCTGTTTTTCTATAAATTGAACTGGTGCTGTTGACACAATTTTTTATTTTTCATTTTATTCTGAGCATTCGTTTCATGTTTTTTTTATGGATGTTTATATGTTATAATTATTATATTTTTGTTGATACAAGTCAAGTGGAATTCAGAAAATAAAGAAAATGTATAACATAAGAGAGTTTTGTGTAATAAAAAAATGAAAAAAGTTTTTAATTGCTCAACATTAGATTATTGCTGTAAAAGAAGGGAATTTTATGATAGAAATATAATGTATAAATGTGTAACGAGTGAGCAATAAAATGGCAATGGCAGTTGCAACTTTACATAAGATGAGTTTTTAATGTGAAATTAGGGTGTTCAAATTTTGAAATATTTTAACTAATAGAATTATTTAAATTAAAAATATCCAGTTCGGCTTTAGTGGCATAAGTGTGGAAATTCTTTCTTAAATTATGTCTTTAAAGAGCTTCATTGCTACACTGTAAGTTGAAAACAGCCCGCAAACAACCCCGCATTATATGAATAGAATTCAAGAATGCGCATTATATTCGAAATTTTTATCCAAATTAACAGGAAATGCGTTAAAAATTACAATCATCAAAGGGCAAGTAGCCGTCAATCAAAGATTTCCGTCTGCGGATCGAGTGAATATGCTCTGCGGGCGAACTGTTGTCCGATGATAAGTTCCCTTATACTCTGAATGCTAATAAATAAGACATCCAAGACCTAAAAAAAGAGGCATCCAATGGATCGCCCTCCAGACTGGTCTAAAATACTTATTATTTATGTGTTCTGGCGCAACAAGATTGGATTTTACAAGAGCTTTAGCGCACTCTTTTTGTGTTGCATTTAGTTATTTTTTTTTTTACAACCTAATATTTTTCTCATGTTGGCGGTTATGACGTAATCTTGTTTTGTTTTAAATTTCATTCTTTTCATCGCATGCCCCAGAATTTGCTTTATCTGGATTTGACGTTTTGTTTTCCATGTTCCATGGAAAAAAACCAAAAAATTACACCCAAGAGATGTTATCTTCCAAAACAAAAATAATTGTAAAATGTGATGTACACTATAATTGACACAAACTATCTCTTGCCATTTCTGACTTTTACTCTAAATAAACAAAAAATTGTATTTTGAAAGGAATAATAATACAAAACAAATTTCAAACTATGTCTTAACTATGTATGCAAACAAATAAATAAATATAAGAGGAATTTAATGTAATTAAGCATAAAGTTAAAGTTACACTGTCTGAAATTTTATTGTTGAAGCAAATCACAAACAATTATTTTGATGTCTGTTAATATTTATCTTTAACATGAAAATGTTGTGTTAGTTCGTTTTGCACTGATGTGAACTTCATATAACGAGGGAACTAGTTTGATCTCCAATAAATTTTGACGATTTAATCCAAATAAAAAACAATTTCATATGATCCCGTTACAATACAATCAATTTATAGATAATTACACCCTTCACATTTTTTTTATTGTATGACTTGACTTTTCAGTAATTTCTTTTAAAGTAAACATGAATATTAAAGCGCTTTTAAGCTTCTTTTTCCCAAATAAGTAGTAAAAACACAATAAATAGCGCTAATGATCAGTATCCGTTCTTACATTTTCAATTTTTCCACAATATATTGTTGAAATGATGCCATGATATGTCATGTTCTAATCCCACAGCGACATATTCCTAATCTGACATACATACAATTGTAAGATGAGGAAAAAGGAAAATAATGTCATTTGTGTTTTCATGAAATTGGTTCGTCGTCATTTTTAAACACAATATTTTTGACGGTCTTTGATACACACATTTAAATGGTAGTGAATGATACTGAGAAATAACGGAAGGGAAAAATAAACTTAGTAAGATAATGAGGCCAAATATACATTCATTTGTGTATATACAGACAATTTAAAGACAAAAATTATTCAAGCACACATCCTCATTTTCTCCTTTCCGTTGGAAATTCAAAAGAAATTGTAGCTGTGTATGTGTGTGTGTGTGAAAACAAAATTTCATATCTTCCTCTTATCGTCTTAAAATATTAAATGGATTCTCATGTTATGATCAAAACTATGTCGTGGTTATTTCCTTTTTTTTCGGAAAAATGTAAAAAGATTTTATCTTTTTGATAATCCATTTCTTTTTTCCTTCTTTTAAAGAAAGCGTGTGTGGTTTGTGATTTTCCTTTATTTGAGCTTAGCTTTGTACGGACAAAATAATGATTACAAGAATATGATAAGAAAAAGGATTTTATGATTTTAAAGACCTTCTTTGCAGTGAATTTACTACAGAGATAAAAGATCTTCTTAATAATTGTATTCAGATGTGTGGAAAATTGTATTGAATGTGTGACTTGTGTCATTAACAGGTTAAGCTTTTTTTGAGTATTTAAGAAATGTAACAATATTTGATCAAATTCATGTGCAAGCTGGGCCTAGCAACATTTCTGAATTGTTTGCTATACTCATATTTTTGATTCTCAAAGTTTAAAATATAATAAGATAAAAGACCTTTTCCATTTAAAATGCAAAACCTGTATTAAAATTGCCATAAGCTCTTCATAAAAAGAAACGAACGATCAAAAGTACTTTTGTCTCATTTTGCTTAACATGCAATTCAAAAAAAAAAAACATATAAGAAAATACTCATAACAATTTCTTTTGATGGCAATCTCCTTGATTCTATTTTATTCTTTAGCTCATTTGCTTCCTTTTTATAGAGAAAAGTAAACATTTATCTATCCGAGAATGCATCGAATACATTTCATATACGTTAAAATATAAAATTTCAACACACAATTCGTTTTGAATGCTTTTTCTGAAAAATTTACTCGTTATCCTTTCTTAAAACATTCCTTTTATGCTGCAAAAAGATTTATACAGATACACAAGCTTCCTTATTTTAGAATGAAAAAAGTTTTTCATGCACTATTTTTATTATATTAAGAATTTTGTGCAAACTTTATTTGAAATGCAATTGTTGACTTTTATCTTTTCAAACATAAACTGTCTTATATTTTGTTCCGATTTTTTTTTTTTAACTTTTATTTTATGAAATGCATCTTTCGATATTTTCAGTTCAATTCTTTAACTAGGTCAATTTGTTTTTTGCTGTTCGAGCAGTCTTTGTTGACCTTTAAGGATTTAACGCCAACTTTTAAGTGTGTATTAAATGCATTAAATTAATTAAATTTTTTCTTCATCAAAAGGATATCATTTGGCAATTTTTGGATTGCATTTGACATATCTGTGCCCTTTGAACCTTGAAATTACATATTGAATTCAATTGATTTAAACAAACAAAGTAACAAAACATAAAGTGAACAAGATCAACAGATAATAAAAATAGATATTAAATGACAACGACTCTGATGCTTCTATTATTGTCAGTTCATGCACTTTTCTTTATCTGTTCCGTATGCTTAAAGTGTTTCGTTACATGACACATTGTAATAAAAGCACATCCTTTCTATTGTGGGTCGTTCGTGCTTTTTATTCATATTAAGTTCCTTTCCCATTCTTTTAAAAGGGAATAGCTTCAGAAAAAAGTGAATAATCTACTTCATCATGTTATTGTTTTTTTTCTATCTAAAATAAGTATTTGAATGGATAACGATATTGTTGAGCTTTAGTTTGTTTAATAAGAAAATTTTTTATAACATAAAATAAAAATTTAAAGTGTTTGTTTTAAATTCAAGTTTTGCATTTATAAGCATTCTGAATACACAGTTGAAGTCGCTGTTCGCTGTATCACTTTGGGTTTGAAGTCTAGATGACTATGCCGATGATAGAAGAGACAATCTTACATGCAATCGAGAAGGTTCCCAAGGAACTATACCCGTCGGTAATTCAGTCCACCTTTTTGAAGTGTAAAGAAAATGTGAGTCCTGATCTTGTCGTCTACACAGATGGATCACTATCAGATGATTATTCAGATGCTATAAGATGCTGGTTTAGGAATTTTTAATCCTAGTACTTTAAATACAAGTCTGAGTTGCTCAATATCAGCATTCATATTTACTTGCGAGATCATAGCAATCAAATTAGCATGTGAATCATTTTTGGATTTAAATGAAAGTCAAACTGTCCTTTTTATTTTTATTTTTTATTTTTATTTTTATTTTTATGTCTCAAATAATGATATCGGATTAAAATAGCAATATATTTTTTTTTAATTCTTTGAGAGAAAATAAAACACAGTCATGTCATTACAATTCAATTATTAATTGTTTTGACTTCCTGATAAGCGACAAGCATTACAACTTTATAGATTGAATTGTTTTTATACTATTTTTTCCGTAATTTCATCGCTGTTGTCATAGTTGCATAAAATAACCGATTAAAATGTTGATAAGCTGCATATAAATTCAAATTCATCAAAATTTATCACTAATAATTGCGTTTCGAGATCATTTTACATTTTAATTATAATTGGATCAAAATTAATGATTATTCATAAATCAAAAAAAAAAAAGATAAATTATGACATTGAACATATTAGAGATTAAATTTTGCGTAGGATGTTATTATTTGATGTTCTAGTAATACAAAGGTGTTTCATTTCATTAATAACAATAATAACAAAGGTGAAACGTTAATCGTGGATGTTAAATAGCAAAATAATGAATTAACAATTAAATGAGATTGAATTCGATACTAAGATTTCATTTCAGTTGACATATTTTTAGATTTACAACTGGAAAATTAACTTGTAAAAATTTCCCCTTTAAAAATCGGTTCCAGACAAAATCACTCGGTAATGAAAATAATGATATCATTTTATTAACGGAAAACCCCGTTTACAGATAAAATTTCTGAGAACACATAAAATTCAAATCACTCGACAAATAATGCAAATTTTGTACGCCTCGTTTCATGCGGCTTCCTTTAACTGTTCATGCTCTCATGATCTCATAGGAAAACTTTGTCTTCAGTTTATTTTTTTTTTATCACATATTCACATATATGATTGTTTTGAGGGATATTTATGAATAAAAAATTATAATAAAAAAATCAGATTTTTATTTACTTAAAATTGAAAAAAAATATCATGCTAAAGAAAAATAAATAAAAAAAAATGATCAAACAGATACCTAACAACTAAAATATGGAAGAAACGATTAAAAAGGGGATCCTTTTCCCTTTCAAAGTCAATGAATTCAATAAATGCTATAATAACATTTTTCATTCCGATAACGCGATGAAAATAAAATTGCTTAGTGAGCATAAATATTTCATTTTAATTTTTACTTTAAAAGAAAAAAAAATGTTAGATTGATACTCGCCATAAGGTAAGAAATTTTGACGTGAAAGTAAAGTATTTATTTTATTTGATTTATTTATGTTATTTATATATAAAAAAAGGAAGAAACATGCGAAGTAAAAAAAAAATATAAGAAGAAAATTAAATGAATTGAATAAACAAGATTAAGAAATTGATATGGTATTGCTTTTGTGCTGCCGGTGGTGTGTATTGAGATGCAAGAAATTGGATTTACCTCACTTACGCAAGCATTTAATTTTTTTTTTTTTTACTTTGATTGGAATCGGAAAATGTCTCAATTTGAAATTATGCGATTCAAGCTACACAGCCGCAGGATCTTTGATATTTTTCACCTCAAAAGTTTATCTATTTTTTCTAGCTGTTTGATGTGAAAAAAAAAATACTCTGTTATGTGAAAAGGCCTCATGTCGTAAAATGTCGTAATATCCTTCATGAGTAATAACAATTTGCTATAAATCATAAGATCCTCGCAAACGTCTTGTGGTGTGAATAAAATAACACTTCATGATTCAAATGATTTTAAATTTTTAATCTTTTAAAATATTTAATATTAGTAAATAAATAGAAATAACAAAAAAAAATTAACTTAAAATTGACAAAAATAATATTTTGTGATGTCTGTGAAATACCCTTATTCCTTTTCTTTCCATCATTTTCTTATTTATTTATTGATAATAATTTTCAATTTTCTTGTCTTTATATTTTTGTATACAATTTCACGATACTTTTCCTCTTCCTTTTGTATTGTCTAAAATGAAAATAATGAACATTTTTGATTGAACTACGCATAAAATTTCTAAGAAAACCAAAAATAAAAGCCAATCTATATCAAATACAAGAAGAAAATGACAAAATAATGTTTAGAGAACCAATTATTTTTTTCTGGTTTGCCTTTAGATTGTAACGAATTTTATTGTGTTATGTTGTGGTCAACAACCGTAATGAGAAATATAATAATAATAATAATAATGGTAAATAAGAATAATGAAAATTGTAATGATGAAAAAGGGGGTGTTGAATTTTCTTTGGCTTCTTTAGTTCAGTGTTTGAAAAGGAAGAAGATGATGAAATTTTTGTTGTTGAAATCCAATTAAAATAAAATAAAATGAGGGTTCGGGATGTTTATGAAAGAAAAAAAAAGAAAAAATTATTAAGAAAACATATTTAACAAGAAATTATATCATTTTTAATTGTTAAATTATGAAGATGTTTCTTTATTTGGGGATTGTACGGTGCAGTGGTTAGCGTGTTGGATTCTCAATTTTAAGTTTGGCAATTCGATTTTCGTATCGGCCATTAAACTTTACAATCTCCAATTTGCTGACTACTCAATTTGAGTTAAAGGCTAGATAAAGGTGGCGACTGCTTAGGATGACAGGGTATAAGCTAAATCCTTGATGACGATAACGGCTAATGGGCACGACTGATGGCCTGAATGCAGGCCCTACGAATCTTATCTGATGTTTCTTCATATCACTTTGTCGTTCATCGATAATCAACTGAACCGATTTCTATCGATAGATTTGCGATAGTACTATGGGATGATTGAGGGAAATATTTTAAATTTACAACATCAGAAGCTAGCACATTAAGAGGGAATTCCAATGATCCTTGAACTCTATCGCTCGTTTATGGCTAAAAATGTTGTGCATCTGATCTCTTTTCCCCGTAGATCTTGAATGTCTAATTTCAAGGCATTTATGGATAACAAGAAAAGTCTAAGGGTATAAGCAAAAAATGGATCTGTTCATGTTCTGTCCGTGATGGACGCCTTTTCA
This sequence comes from Culicoides sonorensis, assembly GCA_900002565.1. Classification (NCBI taxonomy): domain Eukaryota; kingdom Metazoa; phylum Arthropoda; class Insecta; order Diptera; family Ceratopogonidae; genus Culicoides; species Culicoides sonorensis. The sequence continues at coordinate 4,928 of LN483935.1, read as the reverse complement.
TTGAAATTGGTTTTCCAAAAAGGAATCATAAACATAAAAACTTCTCAATATTAGTTGAACATATGTTCTTTTTTTTCTCTTGTTTAGGCCGCGACAAATGAAAATCGAAAGTTTTGTCCTAATCCAATAAAATGTTAGATGGGGGGGGGCCAAAAAAAAAAAGTTCCACTCGCAGATTATGTTTTTAAGGCATTTTTTTTTGAAATAATACAAATAACAGACGTATAATTGCTTACATTTGTACTTAATTGTCTTTTGAGAATGTTATTGGCAAAATTTTACAAATAAATCATCAAATCGAACAATTTTGATTTTAGTCACACTCAGAAATTAATAAAATCTATTTAAAAAAATTTGACCGTTAAAAATTTTCGATTTAAAAATTTTGCAAAAGGAATTTCAATGGGATTTTTTTGTTCATTTAGATTTTTTTAGGCTAATTCGACACAATAACATAATTATTACTTAAAAATTGTTTAAATTTTCTAGAAAAACATGAATTTTCAATTGAAAATCTGGTTCAAAAAAAATTTTTTTTTTTTTTTGCCCCACGTCTTTTTTGACTTTTCAAAAGGGGCATCGGACAAAACTTTTGAAATTCATTTGTCGCGGCCTTATTGTAGATTTTTTTTCATTATTACAGACGACTTGTCTGCCGTTACTATAAAACTCTAAATGGCCATGCATAACTCTAGAATTGCCCATCGTAGCTGGTTCTAGTTTCTTGTGGTGGCATAATGGGGTCATGAGGATTTGACATAACTCATTGGTTTTTGACGTCACTCTCATTCCATAGCTCCAGAATGGTTCATTAGATGGCTATCATAAGGAATTGGTACTATTACCCGGCACAAGAACATCTTTCCCAGACTTATTTCTGTTTACGATTCAAGGTGAAGCTCCCCTGCCATCAGTGCGTGATTTGGAGAAAAACATCTCAGCAATGTTAATTACCACATATTTCAGTATTAATCCACCTCGTCCTCAGAGGCCTGGTCACATTAAAGTTGCAGGAGATCTCATCCATCCACCAAATGGGCTTCCAAGTGCTATCAATTTTTTCTCGTGCTAAGCACGGGATCCATCATTCAAATGAAAGACATGCCAATTTGTAAAATGAGGATTTTTGCAACAACGTGTAATTATGGAATATGATGATAATTTACTTCCCTCACTGTCGTCAAATATAATAACTGTTCAATGGTTACCTCAATCAAATATTTAAGAACATCCAAATGCCATACTGTTCATAACACATGGTGGCGTATTTGGATCATAAGAGGCAATTTATCATGGGATGCCAATGCTTTTTATACCGTTTTATGGAGATCAATTTAGAAATGCTTTACGTGGAGAAGAAGATGGATATGGACTCATTTTACCGTTCTCTGAGTGCAGTTACTAGGAAAAGGCTAATGAAGTTTCAAGGATTTTCAGAGATAATCCCATTCCGGTAATGGAACAAGCGATGAATACAATCAAATGTGTGATGAGACATAATAGAGCTCCACATTGAAAATCAGTAGGGATTAAGAGATCTTGGTATCAACACATGTTATTGATGTATATTTATCATGTATATTTAGGATTAGCCGATTAGGTATCGTTTTCACCATATTTTGTTTCACTATGTGGAAGATTTCTTATTTGTTCGTTATTTTAACTGCAAGGAAGGATCCTGAAAAATATTAGAAGAATTAAAATAAAAACTGTAATTAACGAGCAATTTTTAAATGTTTTTAAATGACCCGCGAGATTCAATTTTGAAATTTAGATCCAAGTGAGTGGCTTTGTTCTAAAAATTCAAGCAACTCATTAACACATGTAGCACTCATGAAAGTCACTCTCCAAATCAATTGTTTATGTTTTCCTTTGACTTGATAGAATTTTATTATGTAATTTTTTTTAATCACACAAATCTTGAATAAATTTAATACAAAACCATTAAATATTAAAATAAAATGAGTAGTGCACTTAACTTGAGTAAAATAAGCTACCTCTTAGTCAGTGGTGCTAGTCGTGGCATTGGCAAAGCAATGGCTGTTGAATGTTCAAAGAAACTCGGAGATGGAAGCCAAGTTGTCATTGCAGCGAGATCTTCAGAAAAATTAAATCAAGTTCGGGATGAAATTTTACAAAATAATTCAAAAATTCAGGTCACAACACATGCAATTGATTTGGGTCGATGTTCAAAGGATGAGTTGAGTGAGTTAGCGAATAAAAATGGAAATTTCGAGCAAGGGATTATAATTCATAATGTGGGCACAACTGGAGATGTCAGTAAAAAAGCCAAAGATTGCAATAATTTGACGGAATGGGAGGAGAATTTTAAATTAAATGTATTTAATGTCGCACTTTTGAACAACATTTTTCTAGAGAAATTCAAAGACAAAAGACGTTACGTATATAATTTGTCAGCAAAAGCAGCATTTGTTCCATTTGAAAGTTTTGGCATTTATTGTCCTAACAAGGCAGCACGACACATGTATTTTAAAGTTTTGTCTGAGGAAGAAAAACGTGACAAAAATCTGACAATCCTTCAATATTATCCAGGACCAGTCGATACTGACATGGTTGCAAATATGGAAGTTAACAGCTGTAGCACCATGTTACGGACGTTTTTTAAGAATGGTAAAGCAAAGGGACAGGTAATGACACCAGAACAAACAGTAAAACAATTCCTGGAAATTGCTGAAAAAGGTGCATTTAAATCTGGGGATTTTATGGACTATCATGCACAAAAAATCGACGTTAAAGTTTAAAAGTTCCTCGAATAAATATTATTTTGAAACGTTTTCAAGTACCCTTTATTGTTTTGTCTATCAATTCCAATACTTGCTTTTCTCTGCTGATTGCTTGGCGAATACATTTCTCTAAGATACTTGGTTCAATGGGAAATCCACCTGGTTTGTATAAATATGACAATTCTGAATTGCTGATTGCAATTGTGATAGAAGTTGCTGCTAATTTATCCTCTTCCGCAGTAGGATCTGTAATAATTTTCTCATCAAATATCATGAACGATGTCGAAATCGGCACAGCACCGATTTTCAACTTATTTTTCTTATCCTCTTCAACGTCACAAGCTTCAGTGTCCACATTATAAATCACTTTTGGAAGTTTTAATGATTTCAATGCAGCAACTGCTGCAATTACAGCTGCATCTACTACAGATCCATCGTGATTCAGACACATGATATCACAATACAGGGTCCAAACCATTTTCTCTTCTACTATACAGAGATCTTTTAGATTCAAGCACTCAGAATTGAGTAGAATATCATATAAAATTCGACTATAAACCTGGGCATCTTCAGAAGGTGCTCCTGGTCGGTATTTAGGTGAGCATAAGGGTGTCAATTCAATGTTTGGCACAAAATAACCTCGATTTGGTTCGGTTGCAGTAGGAGTTGAAATTTCCTGTAAAATTAAATTAAATATACAATGAAACCTCGAGATTAAAAATAATTTTCTTACAGCTTTAATTCCACACACGACAATGGTATTTCCTAATTTAACTGTAGCCGAACCCTCTGCAGTTCCAATTGAGTTCACATTAATTTGAATGGGTCTCGATCCAAGAAGTGATCTGCCATCCGGTCGAATATCATGTTGTAAGTAGTCACGAAAATATTTGACAGGATAAATTTCCTTATAAAGTTCTTCTTCATTTGCCATTTTTTGTTCAATTTATTAAAAACTCCAATTTAAATTGTTGATCGGATTTTTATTATACTTTTTTAATAAACAAAAACACATGTAAAGTAACTCAATGAACAAAAAAAAACGTTACCCTATGAAAAGTAAATCGAAAATTTTCAGCAAAGTGAAATCAGAGGTCGGTCCGATTCTGGATGGAACCTAAACAAATCAACGATTTATTTAATTTAAGTTTTTTTTGTGATTTCTAGAACTGAGATGAGATTTAAGACTCAAAATTCAAAAACTTTCCTATCCTATGATTATTTAATGCAAAAAATAAAATCTCATCAAAACTGGTTCATAGGGTTTTGTTCTAAAAAAAATTCTTGTTCGTTCACACATCACTTTCAAACCGCCATTTGTCGACTCACGTAACAGCTCCATTGTCTTTGCAGTTAGCTAAAGGAAGCATCAAAATTTTACAAAATCATCCATTTTAACATCAATTATTAGAGTAATGGGTTTAAATATTGTATAAAAACATTAAAATAGTGTCCGTGTCCTGTAATTCAGTGAAGTTTTATTTATTTTATACAAAAATTTTACCTTAAATCACCAAAAACAATATCAGAATTTTCGGTAAGTATCATACACAGATATTACGTTGTGTAGAGCTATGTGCATAGGATGTGTGTATCGTATATGCACAAAATTAAAATTAATCTATTGGCGCTTTTGATGATCTCATAAAATATTTGTATTTTTTTGAGGGAAAACGGGATTTGATTAGATAAAACTTTCTTTTGTAAATTGTTTTTTGAAGTTTTTAATTAAAACAGAATCTTGCACGTTTCATACACATAGGGCACACACATAGGTTGAATTGTGGTAGAAAAAGATCAATTGTGAGAAGAAAGCTGCGCAATTAACTTCAAAACATTATAAAAGAAAAGAAACTATCAAGAAAAATGGCTACATTTAAAATTTTTGAAGATCGTGAAAATGCGACAGAAAAAGAAAACCGCGTTCTTGGAGGACCATCAAAAATGGTTCTTGGAAAAGCTGGAATTGAAAAGCGAACTACTTTGGCGGTTTTGAGTAATGTAATAGACCAGAATCGAAAAGGAGATACAGTGATTGAAAAGTCGGTAAGTTTCCCCCTTTTTTAGTATAAAAAGATAAAGAAATTTATTTTAAATTACTTTTTTTTACCTGATTTTTGCGTAATTTTTGCACGTGTATGTTACATTGTAAATAGGGGTTGGTTGACAATAATCGGATTAAAA
>LN483936.1:34636-46344 GCA_900002565.1 Culicoides sonorensis | reverse complement strand
CATATTTTGGGTCTCAGATGAACCGTTCGGGCGCTACGCGGTCTTAAAGAAAATAGCGTAACAGCAATATAAAACTTGTAAAAAGGACACAGATGTGCTGTGAAATATTTATAATAATTTTTTTTGCGAATAAAAACTGTATTTTTATTTCGATTTTCTCGTTTTCATTGATTCACATTCATTAAATTGAATTGTTTCGGGTTTGTTTTTTTTTTCCAATGTAAAGTGAAAATAATGGTCTTATTTGAAAAATTAATTGAAACATTATTTTATTTTCTTACTGAATATAATTATCTTTTATTTGTACTACGAAGCAAATAAAATCAATGATAATTCTAGGTTCATTTTTAGTAATTCATATATTTTGAAAACAAATTTCCATAACAATAGTTTCAATGTAAATAATAGATAGATGGCAATAAATAAATAAAATAAGATAATAAAATTGAATTGCAAGTAATTTTCCGGGAATAAACAGATTTACTATTTATATGAATATTTCCTTATTGAAAAAACACACACACAATGGATGAATTGATGACATATGTGTAAATAAAATAAAATATTGTCGCGAAATAAATTGAAATGGATCTGACTTGATTACTTCAGTTTTACTGTTATGAAAAAATGAGTAGAGAAGACAAAGAAAATGAAAAATATGACATTATAAAGGTTGTTCTCTCTTTTTGTCGTAAGGTTGAGGGTGAATGAGTATTAGTGGTTGATTGTGTGGAATATTTTTTTTCTTGTAATTGGTTTTTTTTGTGCCTTGAAAATATTTTAAAGGCAAGGGAGATCCTTTTTTTGGATCATTTACTTGAATGATTCATCAACTTTTATTGTCATTGGCCTTTAAACCTCTTTACCTTTACCATACTTGTTTAAAAAGTGTAGAGTTGAATTATTTTTGTTCATTTAGTTTTTTTCTTTGTTGAATATAATAAATTTGCAAACAAAATATATTAAAATATTCTTGTACCTACAATAATTACATTTATTCATTTCTTATTCCTATAAATTTTGCAAAAGAAAGGAAAAAAATGGTTTTTCTTGATATATTTCTAGTAGTGAGTCAAAATAAGAGCTCTAACGTTAACCGTTCAGGTGTCTGTCTGTCTTAAACACTTAAGACAGGATACTTAAACAAAAATCTGTACGTTAAAACCTTGAATCGTTACTGGTCCAGTGGCGGATTGGCAATACGGGCAATCTGGCAAATTCCAGGAAGGCCAATCGTCTTGTAAAAGTTAAGTATATCAGTCTTCATATAAGATATATTAATTTTTGGTTGGTCGTTTACAAAGCGTATGTTAAATCAAATTATTAGAGTATTAATGCAAATTCTTTTGGGTTCTTGCGTAGATTGGTTGGCATGTGGGTCACATGACCTATGAGAGATGACTTTTAATGTCTGCAGATTAATGCAAGCCTCGGGTGTAGATAAAATAAGTACTTGAAAGTACTTTTTATAACATACAACATCTCAAAACATGACAAAATCAGCGATGTCACGTAAAAATCAGGCGTACCGGTTCGCTAATTTTGTAGTCACTTTATTCCACAGGGTATTAGTATTCAAAAAAGACATTTTTTATCCAAAATATCATTAATTAATAAATATTAGAATATATTCTAAGATACTTGCTTATCTTCATCTTTGTACTGTCGAGTTCTGAAAGCTTGGTGTGAATACTTTGATGAGCTTCTGCTATTCTGTGCCCTTCTCTCAAAAATTGAATAACATATTCAAGTTGTTGAAAGTCATTTAAGATTAAGAGACTTAAATTGCTTGCAAATTACTAAAAGAGCGTTCAAATGAAAAAAAAATTAAAATTTATTACAAAAAATTCGTTAAACTTTTCACAATTTTCGAGACAATTCTTTGAAAATTTTAACAACCGGTTCTATAGAACCGGTAGAACCCTTTACGTGACATCGCTGGACCAAATCCGTTCTGTATTCGTTTCAAACTGAAATGCACTTATTCGTTCTGATTAATCACTACAGTTTCTATTTATTTTTTATTTCAATCCAACTGAACCGTCTCTCACAGATAATAGTGTTATTTTAATTTTAATGTAAAAAATTTGAATAAAATCCATTTCTTTTCTTTATTTTACTTTATTTGTAAAAACAAAAAAAAAATATTCTGTATTTTAATGCACAAAAAATAGCCTTATATTTTAAATAAAAAAGGAGCGCAATAATTAAAGAAACATTAATTTATTCATTTTGAGTCCTATGGTTGTAAACTTTTGAGAATAATATAGAAAAATAAGCGAATAGCAAAAAAAAAATAATAATAATGAAAGAAACTCGTTTTTAATTCAAAAGAAAATTACAGAAAAAAATTAAAATGAAATCTGGGAAAAAAAAAATTTTTTTTTCGTATAAATAAAATAAATAGTATACATACAAAATTAAGTTGAAAGCAAAAATAATAAGAAAGAAAAATGCAATTAAAAAGAATTTTCTTTAACGTCAAAATTAACAAACAGAAAAATAATTGTGTTTTTTTTTAAATATGTTTAATAAAAGAAGAGAAAATTTCAGAGTGATTTTAATTTTTATTATTTCAATGCCCTTTTTTATGCTTTGATAAAAAAAAAATGATGAAAAAAGGTATAATTAGGTACCTCCATTTAAGAATTTATTGGATTTTATTTTTCATCTTAATTATTATTTTAATTTATCATTGAACTGTTTTCTTTTATTTTATTTTCATTATTATTTTCATCATCATTATTTTAATGCAGAAATTTCTAATATGTCTAGAGATTTAATGTAATTTAATTATTAAACCTCATAAATGTGCACACACTTATTTCATTATCATTATTATTTAAAGAATAAAATTTTAAAACCAGGAGAGTAAAAAAAAATAAAATATAATCATCATATTATGATGTTAGTGCTTAAATTAGCCATATGTCAATAAAAACATCACAATTGAATTGTCATTTTTTTAATATAACATGCATCATATGTGAAAAAAAAACAAAGTCCTAGTTTAAGAAAAAATGAAACAGAATTTTTCACTCAATCATTTTTGGTTAGGGGAAAAATTTAAATTGAAATTTTTCTTACATCTCATATGTTCACGCTAATTTTTCAATTTTGAAAATGATATACTTAACTCATGAATTATTTTATATTATTTTTTTTATATACAAATTGAACTGATGACAATTTTTTTTTATTATTTTTATACTGGTTCAAATGACACTTGTTTATTATATTTTCATACAACAAAACAGTAAAGTTTATTGTTAATATTATTATGATTATTAAATTGACACCAGTTATTTTACAATGCAGAATAGTGACAAATTTTTATGAGAAGGGTGCAATTTTTATGCTGGAACTAATTTAGTTAAATATTACCGGAGAATTGTATGAATTATGACAACTGTGAATGAATTAGAATAATGTGATGATGTAAAGTGTAAAGTAAAAGTATAAAAAAGGAGGTGGGACCCGTTAACTATTTAAATTTTTTGGTAAGTTAATATGATATATGAAGTGTTTAATGGTGCTGGAAGAGATTTTGTTGAGATTAGTTATATTATTTATTAGAAAAAAATGTACAGATGGTGTTAAGTTGAGTGTAAAATTGAACAACTATTTTTTTTTATTTTATATTTTTTTTTTTGTTGAAAAATAGTTTGAAGATTGTATTGCTAAAAATTCTGAATAGGCATACGCAGGATCATTTTTTAAAAGGTTTCTTCATTCAATGGGGTAAATTACTTAGCTAAGACACCAAAATATCGTTTAAGTGAGCACGAGTTAGTTTTATTTACCGTTGTTGCATAGTTTTTAGAATAATTTTTCTTCTTCTGCGGACAAGAAAGACCAACGATTTGACTAATTTTGTGTATTTTTAATATTCTAAATATTTTTCGACAAATTTCTAATAGAAAAAACCCCAAAAGTGGATAAATTATTTGTAAACCCAATGAATAGACGATAGGAAAAAAATAAAAGGTCAAAATATTTCCAAACCCAAATATTATAAAAAATTATTCACAGTTCATTAATATCCATCATTTTCTCATCATTCTTACACCAAAAAAGAAAATCAGTAACCATCATACGAAAATCATACACATGCTACCAAAAAATTTTCACATATTACTTTATGAACAACACTTTTCCAGATTAAATTTGAAGATTAAGTACCCAATATTGTACTATAAACTGTCACATTTTCTTTGATTATATTTGTCCAGTGACTGTGAAATTGTGCACTTGTACCCTCAATCAAATCATTTCGAGTCGTCTTTTACAACATACATTTATAAACAAATTTTTATCTTGTCATCTGCGTTCATCCCTCACTATGATTCACATTTATTTATTTATTAATATTAAAATATATTCACATCCCCGTTTAATTCACACATTTAACAATATAATGATATAATGTACAACAAAAAATATTGAATTGAATATAATTTACCAACAAAGTACATAACCAGAAACTGTGTAGTAGTAGTCGGGAATATCAACAAAAAAAAACGACACATATGAAAAATATCATCATCATAAAGTTATGTCTGTTATGTCCTTTTTTTCATACTTGGTGTGAATTAGAAAAAGGGTGTCATCATCGCTTTCTGTATAATACATTCAAAAAAAAAAAGCTAAAAAGGGAATTAAAAAACATTATTTTCCATTCACTGTGAATACTCAAAGGGAAGACGATCAATTGAGAGGGATGATAAAATATTTTTCAATGCAAAGAAGTTCCATTCATTGCTTCATAATATAAAAGATAGAATATCCATTTAAAGTATTAAATAGATACATTTATTGTATTTTTCCGTGTTATAATGCGAATTTTTGTGTAAATAAAAGTACAATTTTGAATAATTGAAATCGATAAAAATACTGAAGAGTTTTATCGGTGCACTGTGTGCACTTGGACAGATGTTAAAGTGTTCAGGCAAGCAAGTTGGTTAAATTTAAAAAATAAATGTATGAATTTTTCTCATCTTAAATTGTAAACTGATACTTTAATCACAATAATAACTTTTCAGATTCAACTATCTTGTTAACACATCAAAAAATCCAGAGTCACGTGCATTAAATCTGTCCCAATGACAAACAAAAAAAAAATTACAAAATTTATTCCGTGTTATAATGATGCAGAAAATATGAATCTCAAAACATTAATTTAGACTAAATGCCAACTAATACAGACTCGACTTAGGTTAAGATCAACAATAAAGTTTCATCATTTCTAGTCACGTGTCTGTCTTTTCCGGGGAGTCTTTTTGCTGTCAAACAAGAACAAAACAAATAAAAATAAATCAAAATATTAACATTTCATGATGATAGGAAACATAATTTTGTGTTTACATTAGATTGGTATCAATATTTTATGTTATTGTCTGTTGATGTCTCTCATATTTGTGATTAAGTGACAAAGATCAGGATATTTTTTGAAAGGAAAATGAAATATTACATAAATGAGGATAAAAAAAGGGATGAATTAAATGGGTTTATTATGTTAAAAAGGCATTTTAAATGTTCTGATTTCATTCATGGATTGTCATCAACTCATTTTTTAAGAGATAACAAAAATCAAATATTATCCCTTTTTCCATTGTTCTCTGGAGCTTATTTGATAAATCATGAAAGATCAATATTGATATTATTATAAATATAATAAAAAAATAAATGATCACTAATCGCGATATCATGCTGTTCTTTAACGCTACTGAACCACTTAAGACGCACTGTAGGACGTCTCAGAAACCTGTCTATGTTCTTTTTGTTCTTTTTATTCTCCTTTCATTTCAGTTATTAAATTTGTTTTTTTTATTAAAATATATTATTTTAATAAAATAAAAAATAAACACACACAGAACACAGGTAAAAAAATATCATTACCCTCGTTTATTTTTATTTTTGTTCTTAAATTTTATTGTCGTTGTATGTGAGTTTATAACATATTATTATCAAATTATGAGCAATTAAAAACACTAAAATGATAAAATTTTGACAGTTTTCTTCGTTCAAATTTTTTAAATATAACCATGAAACTTGAATATGATAATTATAGGAGATAAGCATAACATTTTTAAGTTTTTTTTTTAGAATAGTTTGTTAGAATTTGATATGCAAATTATTAAATTTTTCACTTTGTTTATATGAAGTTGCGTTAAAGAAGTAATTATCAAATTATTAAAAATTTAAAAATAAAATATCAGTGCATCTGTTAATTGTTTAATTGGTTTCTGTGGTCTTCAAATTAAAGTTCATTTCGGGCTATAAAACGAAAAGCTCTTAATATTTTTTTTTTGTTTTATAAAAAGTAGGTTTTGAGAGTACAGAAAATTTCAAGTTTCACACACAAAAGTAAATAAACTATTGATTATTTTTGCATTTCGATGCAATATGAAAAACCAAGAGGGTCGGTTTTGGGTTAATAAAATACAAAACACTTTAGTTTAAGTCCGTCACCTCCAAACTTAGATACATTTAGGAACAAAATTACTAACATGACAACTTTATTGCATGGTCAACAACAAAAATGATTGACAACTCATATCATTTATTCTTCTCTTGATTTCTGATTTCTTTTTATATCTCTTTTGTTCACTTGTTTGAGGATAAAATATAAAAATTGCACATTTATACTGATTAAAGACAGCTAATGATTAGTTTAAATGATTATTATTAAGAACAAAACACAAAATTTTCATCAAAAATCGTAGAAAAAAAAGCGCAATAAAAGAATAAAAACGTTCCATTATCTCGTTTCCCCATTTAAATGCCCTAATAATACTATTCGTCTTTCTGCTGTTCATTTACTTCTGCTTCTTTTATATGAATTTTATCTCTGAATGTCTGTATATTTCTTTAATTACACAGAAAATTATTATTATGCTTCTCAATTATTTCTGACCCCTCTATTAAATATTTTATTCTTATTTCATATAAATTGCATACCAAGGAATATAAATTTGAGAGCTGTTGTGAATTAAAATAAGAAGAAAATTACTAATCGACATCAAGCATTATCTTTCACATGTGCAGACTTTTCTCAATGCTGCTGATGAATAATTTACAAATAGGATGACCAATATGAGCTGAAAAACAGTTTCAATAAGATACTTTTAATCACAACATTTTGTTCAGTCTCTTCACATTCAGTCAGTTCTCATCAAAAGTTATATTCGTCTGTTCTACATGTCAATTTTGTTGTTGGTGGTATTTCTACTCCTGCTGCTGATTGTAATGAATGATCCCGATCTTATTAATTTTTTTTTGTTTTTTTTTGTATATGGATGTGTGAAATGAAAAACTTTGCCTTTGTCATGTTTCTTTTTACAAATGAAGAATATAAAAATTAATCTATTTTTGGATTGTGCATAAACCATTATGATAAAAAAAATTGAAAACTGAAAAACTTCGCTAATTTTTTTGAGAAACATTAAAATGAGTGATGAAAAGGAAAATTCATTGCTTTTATGTCACTATTTTCAATTCAACTTTTATTTTCAAACAGTATTAAAATGATTATTTGAATTAAAAATTTTGACATTTCATGCAGTTTCTTCTATTTTATTATGAAAATTGATAATAAAATTCTGGGTTAACAAATTTATCATGTGCTACCCCTTGCAATTGAAACAAATTTTAAAACATTCATAGTAATGATAAAAGCCAATGAATTTTCAGCATTCCCTGATACAATATCATTATTTTTATTAGAATGCTCTGCAGAATAGTAATAATAACAGTTGTATACACACACTCACAAATTAGAGGTGAATTCATTTATTTTTCATTTCATAATATTATCATCATCATCATCATAATGGGGAATGAAAAGCAAGCAAAAGGTCTCCTCTTAATATAATAATATATTCATGTTCATTTTCCTTCTATAATAAGTTTAATTTATCGAATAAAAGGATGAATGTACGTGAAAAGAATTTTATGCAATTATTTTAACCTTTCCATTTTAGAATTTAAATTGTATACATAAAATAAAATAGCGGAGAAATATTGGTGAATTGTTCATATTTTACCTCTTTTCACTTGTGTATTTCGAAAAATAATCGTGTCTGATTGTATAAATATAATTTTTTGGCCTATGTCTAAGCATTTGTCAAGTTGGGTTATGGCCGATACACATTGATATTATGGAGCAAGTGAGGAAAAATATATTACCGGGGAAGATAATAAATTATCGAAATTAATATTATCATGTTTTTATTTTCTTACTTTTACCAAGCTGCGAAATAAGTAAATGTCACTAAAAAAACATTGATTGCGTTATTGATTTAATTTCCATTTTCCTCCAAAACGAGTAAATTTGATATCAATTTTTAATATTTATGTTAAAAAATTATAAAAAAAAAAAAACAAAAAGAATGATTGAAAATTACACTATTTTTTATGTATGTCCTAATAAATTATAAAAAAAAAATTCATCCGCATTGTGTCAGTCAGTACAATTACCCTTATAAATTGGCTTTTGTACTTTCTGTCTACTATGCTAATGTTCTGCTACATTCTTTGTTATTATTTCGATAGTACTGTTCAAGTAGGAGCATTTTGACTGTTTCTCTTCCCCCCTTATGATAAATTTTCGTACTTTAAAAAGATAAATTATGTTCTTTTATAAGGAGTATAATAATAAATAAGAAAATAATATAACAACGGTAGTCAAATCATCATTCGGAAACATGAAAAATAATAATGAGAAACAATTTTTCATTTTTTTTTGTGTTTATCTTGTACGAATTTTCGCCTTGTGGCAAGCTAGGTGGCAATAAGAGTAGTTATTAACCATAATTCTTTTCAATTTAAAGAGAGTGGGAAATTATTGGAATAACCCTCAATCTCTTCATTTTTATTGTTCTTTTATTTATATAAAAATGAAATGAAAAATAAATATATAAATCGAATTTTTTATCTTTTATGGCTGTCAAACAACAATGAAAATATAAAAAAAATATATAAACTGAAGAACCAATAATATTCTAGAAATCTTTCATAATGTGTATCGTAGGAATGTAACCAACCATATTATTTGTATATAAGATACATGGATGGTTATGAGCAGAAAAGTTATGAAAAATATTTTGACCGCATGCGTGATACTTGTGGCGATGATGACCATCTATCTATTGATATTACAACGTCAGGTAAATAAAAAGAAAGGGTGAACTTTCTCCGAGTAAAATGTAAATATGAATCGATTGAGGATGATGGAGAAATATTTTTTATACTTTTTTTTTTTGTAAAGCTTGCGAGTAATGGTGTTTGTTTTTAATGAGGCAAAAAAAGCTGATACTTTGATAATTAAAATGATAAGAGAAATTTGAAATCACGCATTTTATATGTTTCATTTGCAATAATAAGTTCTCAATTTTTTGGTTTGTATCTGGTTTTATATTTTCGACAATTTTTCATGAAAATCATTGCAATCGTTAGAAAATCGTCACATCTAGAGAGCTTTTTCATTTTGAATCGAATATTTCATGTTTATTCGAACTTCATTTAATTCGTAGAAATTTCAAAACGGTTTTCATTTGATGGTGCATGGTAAAGAAAACAAAAAAAAAATCGATTAAGATAAAAATAACTGACTCTCCTTTCACCCACGTCTATGTTTTAATGTCCATATTTTCTGACCATTTCACATTGGGTGTATAAAAAAAAAATGTATATAGTCATCATGATAAAAGAAAAATTATTTGCTCGAAGCAAAACAAGACACTATACACTTCAAATAATATGGTTGAAAATGGCGCAGATGGAAAAAAAAATTTACGAGTATATATTTGATATCGATCACCTTTTATATGTGAAAATTTTTCTTAATTCTATGTTAAAAATATCTACACACACAAACACAAACAAATTCACATGTTTGTGTACAAGGGCAAGCAATTCTTTATCTATTTTTGTTGTTCTTATTATTGTTACTATTTTTTATGCCATTTTTATCCATTTTTGCGATATATAAAACGGACATCGTCATAGTATATTATTATTTTATCCTGATCCAATACACAATATTCTATACAGCGATATGTATCAATGTTATGGACTTATGAAGAAACTTTTATTTTTATTTACCCATTACAATCACTTCTTGTGTCCATTCTTAACCGTCGTAGATATATGGGCATCGTGAAACGAAAGGGATAAACAAAAGTTTTTTTGAAAATCAAAGCTAATGAACGATTTTAAAAAGTGCATTTTAAGATGGAAAATCGTCAAAAGTATGAAGTATGCACGTGCTTGACCAATTTTTTTAGGCTTAGCTATTAAGTACAAGGATCTTAGCTCTTAAAACAAAATTGTTTGAGCAATCGAAATTTCACATTTTAATCTTCATTCTTTCCCCATCAAAAGTCTTTCTTTCGATATTTTTATTCTGATTAGTTCAAGAGTCATTGCTTTTGAGCTTTAAGTTTTTGACCCTAATATTTTGAAGGTTTTAATAGTCTAAGATCAAAAAACAATATTGTCATCCATAGAAATTTTTGTAACGTTATAAAACTTGAAAAATTTTTTAACAATTTCTCATGTTTTTTCAAATTAGTTTTTTACTAGAATCAGTTAATCATCGGTTTAGAAGTGTAAGTCAAAAGTGATTATTTATTATTTGATTTCCAAACTAAGTATAAGCTTTCATATCGCCTTGAGCTATGAAAGAAAACTTTACATTTAAGTAAAAAACACTTTGTGTAAAACTGAACACACAATTTATTAATCAAAACATAATCGCGTTTAAATCCTCATCGTTTCGTTGCAAAAAGCAATAATTCACATCTATTACACACACACACACACACAAACATTCAATAGTCAAGTTAAAAGCGAATAAAATTGAAGCCCTACTCATTCCTCCTTGTTTCTCTCTTAAAATATTATTACGCTTATATTGTTATTCTTGACAATTCGATATCGTGTATACGTATATAATGTAAAATAATTGTAACTTTCTGCCATGTAATAATAAAACATAAACATAAAGAATAATGATAGAAGTATTATGATGATTATCTTATCTTCCAATCAGACACAATAAACATTAATAAACAGAAAATGTAATTTATTTTTGAATCCATTTTATTATTATAAATGCGTTTTGCGTTATTTCTATATATATTTTGTTAAAGAATGAGCTCTACATTAAATTATCTTTATTACAGGCTTTTTAATATAACAATAAAAACAACAATAATAATAATAATATAACATAAGAATACAGACATTTATTTATTGGTATTCTTATAAAATGAGTTGAAATGAATAATAGAAGTGCGGAGTAAGTAATAACAAAATTGGCATTTCGATACGAAAATAAATAATAATAATACTTAACTAAAACCCTTTTTTCATAATCGTAGGTTATTCGCTTGTTAAATGTATTAACTGAAATTATTCATACAAAACGATGTTATTTGCATTATTTTCGGTTAAGCAAAGTGAATGAAAATTTTGATGTGTAGTTCAATATTGTGTGGCATAAGGACGGGTAATAAATTTCTTGAACTTTAGAGCTATTATTCAATTTATTTCAAAGCCAGATTATAATTACACAAATGAAGAATCTTTAAATTGAATTTACAAATAAATGTCAATTAAAGATAGTCAGACTACAATTGTTATTTACAGCGATCATTTTCCTGCGTTGAAAAAAATTGAAACGACCTATTGTAAAATAAAAATCA
>LN483936.1:19815-34536 GCA_900002565.1 Culicoides sonorensis | reverse complement strand
AATTTTCATTAATTTTTAACAAGATACCGTCATAATTACAAATTGTACAAGTTTCAGATTTTAATTTTTTCCCTTGTTTTATGTTTTTGTGTTCACATTTCGAAAACTTGTATTTTTGAAGTTGATAAACTTCACTTACTTCAGTTCATTAGATTTTGGACTGTTATTTTTATTTATTGTTTTTGAGTGTTATTTAAGATTTCTAACACTCAAAATCAAGCAATACATAAAGCACATTCCTTTAAGAAATGAATGATGTGATGTGAATGAAAATTTTATGTTGTATGAAAAAATTTTTTCCTGTACAATTTAGATATGAGGTGCCTTAGGAAAAGTTATTCAGAATTATGAGAAGAAAATTTTGGCATGAAAATTTTCCATTTTTCCGGAAAATTTCGGAATTTTCCACCTGGTCACCCTATTTTTTTGTATGAACACCCTATAATTTTTTGATCCATAAACACTCCCACACTGAATACGAACATAAGTCAAGAACATACTTTGGGTCTCAGAAGAACCGTTCGGGCGCTACGCGGTCTGGAAGAAAATAGCGTAACAGCAATATAAAACTTGTAATAATGAAGGACAAATTAGCAGTTAACCCATTTCCGTACAGACTTTTAAAAATACTAAGAAATGCGATGCGAAAATGAAAGAAAATGGTTTTAAAACCTCAAGGTCAGGTTAATCGAAATACCGAAGATAATGAAAATTTATTTTTTTTTTAAATTAATATTAAAACAGTAATCAAAAAACTGAACAGAGTTACCACATTATTAACCAAACGATACAAACCACAAATCATCCTTTCATCACACATATTTTAAAGCGAACAATGCGGTTGTTAAAACATGTACAGAGATATTAAAAAAAATGAATGAATCGAAAAAAAACGGAAGAGATGCAATTTTTAACCTAAATAAATCCACACATTAACCACATAAAAACACATTAATATACACTCACAAGGATCGTACAGAAATTATAACTAAACCACCAATCAATTACACGTAGATACTCACCTGTACCACAAAAAAAAATGAAAAATATGAAAAAAAGTTTAAAATAAACGAGACTCATCATTTTTATTTGGTTATGCCTCAATTCAATAATCTCTCATAATAAACTATAATTAATTATGATATGTGTTCATTTATCTATATTTATATTTTTCATGAAAATACAAATGACAAAGTTTAAAAAAATCATAACAATCATATTTCATCAGTGTACGAAAATCTTGGCAGAAAACAAATAATATTTGTGGTTTATAAGATAAACTTAATTATTCCAATTGTTTATATTTTTTACATGTTGTCTCAAATAATAATTATTATTATACATAATTTAAATATTAATTATTATTGTAATATATTAATATAAAAGGAAAAATAATAATAATTATTACGTTTATTTTACAAGAAGAAAATTAGCTGTGAATAATTGATGTGTCTGTCTCGGTTTTGATGCTCTTTTCTTTTGGTATTTGCTTTAAAGTGAAAACATCATAAGGCATTCTAAGAAAATTCTGAACATATTTGCTAAAATATTGAAATGATTTATGGTCTGTCTAGCACTTAGTTCAGTGTAATAATAACGAGAAATGCATAAAATAAAATTATTACGAGTTGCAAATGAATGTCACACATATTATTATTATTATTAATAATAAGGCGCTTTGCTTTGTCTTTTGCTTTGAATCATCTGTTTGTTGTTTGTATTTTGTGTTGACGATGTGACTTTTATGCTTAACCTAATATACAATGGGAGGTTTCAGACCAATTCCATTAAGTGAGAATGAGCTCCATTTTCAAACCAAAAAGTACGAAATAGTTCTAACCAAGTTTTTAATTATTGTGATTTTGTAACCACATGATATTCCCACCGTTTTCATCATTTCTAATAATTCAATTTAACGTTATAACTTCCAAACATCTGTGAAAATTATTCTTCATTTAATATGTTATTTACAAATAAACATAGAATTGTCTCGAGTAATAATAATAATAATCAACAAAGCAAATGTACTGCAACAAAATATGTAACAAAAGGAATTTTCATATGATGAATATCTTTCTACAACTAAAACTGTAAATATGATCATTGAACACACGAGGCGTTACGTTGTTGCTTCGCTAGACTTGTAAAATATGAAATAAATTTAAATATTTTTGCGACAATATCTTGTTTGTATATTTTGTTTGTGTTACGCATCAATTTTTTTTTTTTATCTTTATTTTTATATTAAAAGGAAATTTCTCTGACAATTCTTTTGTGTCTGGGTGTCTCGCGTATTTTTAAGATTATTATTATTATTAATAAATAATACAAATAAAAAACTGAAATATTCATCATGATGTTGTAAAATGATGTCTCGTGCGCCGAAGAACAATAAAAGAAAATGTCGTTTTATATTAAAAATAATAATTTCCAACTATACTGACATTAAAGACAAAATAAAATGATTTACAGACGCAACGCTTGCTAGTTTTTCACATGAAATTTTAAATTATGCAAGAATTTTCAATTATTTTACTGGTATATGCCAATGCCACATTTAAAACATAAGATGATAAATGTAAGAGTTAAGAAAGTCACAAAAAATCAAAGTATTTTCTTCTGTTGTCTACACATTTTGATATAAATTAATGTTGAAAATATTAAATTAAAACATTTATGAAAATCTTTTGTTATTTTAATGGGTTTATGTCATCAAAGAATTTTAAAATGAAAAAAAATTATTAAATTAATATTTAGTTTTTAAACTATAATTTATTTTCTATTGTCATACTTATTAATTTTTTGCTATTTTTTAAAAGTGGGTATTAGAGAATTTCATAGAAAACGTCTTGATTATAAATAAATTTCAAGGTTAGGGATTCATTTCAATTCAGTTGAAAAATTTCATCTTATAAGATTTTTTTTAAAAAATCTCCAAAATGTGTTTATAATCCACTTACTTGGATATTTGAACGGAAAAACATAATTAGTTTAAATGTCGAATGTCACGCACGTGGATTATAGTTTTGATTTTTTGATATTTATTAACAATTTTTATAAATTAAACAGCTTTTTAAATTTGATCACATTCACAATAGTACCAATGTTTAAATAACAGTAACACTGAAATATGAAAATAAGATTCAAGTGAAGCTTTCCTTGGTGTCTTAATTACAAAAGAAAATTGAAGCACATTTAAGTCTATAGTTGAAATTCTGCATTCGATATCAGGATTTGACAGAATTCGATCTCATTCACTTTAATCTCTTGATTTACAAATCATTGACCTTTATCCCTCCCCAAATTTAAAACTTTCTGTCGTATTTTTAATACTTATCAAAGATGTTAAAATTAAACTATCAAAATTCAGTATGTAATCTTTATTTACGTCAAAAATAAAAACAAAACGTCAACAATAACAAACTTTCTTTTCTTATAAAATTTTGATTGACGTTTTGTCATCTGAAAAAACAATTTTCACGATATACATTCCCCCGCAATAAAAATTTAAGGTTCTTTTTCTCCAGAATTAACGTAAAATATCAATAAATTTAATCATTAAAATGTATCATAATCTCTCTCTGATCGTAAAATTTTTCCAATTTCTCATTGAAAGTACAAGAGAAATATTAAAATATATTTTAAAAAAAAAATTAAGAAACAATTAACAGAATTAAGGAAAAATATATGAATATATTTTGTCATGTGTGTCACATGTTCTATTTTTTTTATATGATGTAAAATAATATTGCTATGTGTTATAAATCCCTATATTTTGAAATTTACGACAGACGACACGTTCCACAATTATGTTAAATGCGTTAATGCTTTTTCTTATTCTTTTTAAATGTTTGTTGTGTTTTGTCATAGCATATCAAATTTTTATTTTTTTTTATATATGGAAAATGGGACAAATGTTAAATTTGAGAGCTATTTTAAGTTCACCTTGATTTTCATATCGATTTGATACTTTTGTCATGCATTTTTGTTTGTTGAGGTGATGATTTTTGTTTTCTTTTTTACTTTTCACAAACTAAGACTCGTTTTTTTATGTAAATAAGTAAAATTGTATGTTGAAGTATAAAAAAAATATAAAAATATATGGTATTTTTATTTTAAAGTCCGGAAAATTGCAGAATATTTTTTTTACGCCTTCTTTATTATTTAAATTGTTTTTTTTTCTATTAATATAAATATATTTGTATTATAAAAAAAGTTACAGGTAAAATGTGTTGTGTAAATTCTTTAAAAAAATAGCAAAAACTGAAGAATTAATATAAATGAAAATTCTGTATACTGTAATCATAGAAATGGATCTACGAATGTAATTTTGTGTTCATCTTTTCATAGGAAGACTTTGCTTTTGACGAATATTTTTTAACAATTTTAGGTGTTGGAACTCAAAATATTTGTTCAATTTCCTAATATGAACAAAAAAAACATTCAGTTCGATTGACAAATAAGATTTTTAAAGAAAGTAGCAGTCAACTTCGAATTCTTCAAATCTAGCCATATTTTCAAGCAAACGGCTAATGTTGATTCAAATTTGTACTATTTTTTTTTTTTTGAATTTTCAACTTTTTTAGTTACTGGTGCAGAATGGTAAAATTCATACAAAATATTACCTTTTCCGAACATAAAAATCAATAAATTCTTCATTTAAATATTTGAATTTTTACGGTTATTTTATTTTAAATTTTCTTGATCTAGATTAGTTCATGAAATATTTGAAAATTATTCAAAGAAATAGAAAATTAAACAATACAAAAATTAATAAAATTACTTGTCATCATACAGCTCTAATATTTTTTATATATTTAAAAATAAAATAACAATAACTTGATTTGTTACTTTGATAAAATTCATCATTTCTCAATTCATATCAACCTTTTTAATTTAGACTCAACTTTTCCAAATGAAAAAGATTTATATCAATCGAATAAATGTTTTGTCATTATTCAGATTGATGAAATCGATTGACAATACTGTTCCTATAACTTATACATTTTTTTTAAAAGGATATCAGAATAAAATTCAATCTTTAAATTTATATTTTTTAACATGAGTAATATTAAATCTAGATTTGATTGAATATTTCATTAGACTAATGTAATGCAAGCTTTTGTTGTGTTTATCAATAATTTAAGAAAGATTTCATTGATATTCTGTTTATTTGATTATTTTTTTATGTTGATAGTCTGTATGTATTTCAATCCTGGTGAACGCAACCACATTGCGCTACAACAATTTCGCAGAATAAATCCAAAAATAAATTTTCATAGATTGAAATTTTTTTTATTTTTTCACTGTCTGGATTTGTCATATTATTATTATTATTATTTAAGTTTGTAAATGCCATAGTAGAAAAATATTTACTATAATTCACAGCACAAATGTATCTACTTGTTTTATATGTATATTGAAAACAGCTGTCTGGTGTCTCCGTAAAATAAACAAGCTAAAAAACGAGATTCTAATTAAAAATTTACAACTTTGCTAATCCTCTGTTATATTTTTAGATTTATTTAAACAATAAAGTATTGCTCAGAGATTCTTAAATCATAATTTTTACACCACCAACTACGATTGTATGTAGACAACATTTCTCAAGTTGTTTTACATATTTTCATACAACACTGAATTTTTCATACGTAGCTCCAAAAACTCACAACACACTTGTCTCGTTTGAATAAATTTTGCACTTCTTTTTCTTTTTTTGTTGATGTGAGTAAATAATAAGTACGACAAACAACTAACATATGTGAGAGCATTGTGCCTGGTTGTGAAGCTGGGACATCTGTGCATCTAAGTGAGCGTGTAAAAATTTTATTCGTTTTTTGTAGTAAAATTAACAAATAAAAGAAATATTTAAATAATTTTTAGAATAATGATGAAGACAAATAGGTATCTAAATCTTGACTAGACACTTATTAATCATAATGAAAATAATTAATCGTCATAAAAATTCATTTTCTATTTTGACGTATCATAAATTTTGTAAGTACATTTATTTAATGCCAAAATATTCCAAAATAATTATTTTATTTAAAAAAAAAAAACAATTTTCATAAGCAGAAGATTTTAATCAAAAAAATGATGTTATCACAATCAGACATGAAATAAAAGTGCCTTGCACCACCATACAGTTAAATGTAATATTTTTAAAATAGGTGAAAACAGGGAAAATTAATAATAAAATAAATTTAGACTCCAGTGATAAATTTTATATTTATACAAGTTAACAACAGAAAAAGTTATTTATTTATTTTTCAATTTCTCAACATTTGTTTTTAAAGTTTTTTTCTTTATTTTAATCTAAAAGTAAATTATTTTTTTATTACTTTAGTTTTGCAAATGAAAATTTTGTTAAAATTGAAATATTGTGTGAATTGTATTTTGGAAAAATAAATAGTTTAAATTCAAAATAGTTTTTATGACCAATATTTTCCTAGTAAAGACATTTACTGTAACTTTTCTTTTGATTTTGATATTACACTCGTGGAGAGAAAATTTCTTTAAATTAAAAATAAATTAAGATGGAACACGAAATTACTAAGTACTATTCTACGTCACTGTTTTATTAAATTTTAATAATCAAACGAGCATAAAATACATAAATTAATATAAATAATAAGGAAATTTTGCTCAGATAAAGTTTTTGAGTTATTTTTAGTATTTGATTAAATGTAAAAACATAAATTTATTTCTTAAATCATCTAATACGAACTAGTATTTATAATAATCTCTTAATAAGTCTAAACAAATTTTGCATAAATATCTATATCAAGGCCATAGTTACTCGAATAGCAGAAGTTTTATTTATAATTAAAAGTCATGCAATTTTACTTAATAATAATAAAAATAATAATTGTGTAAGTTCATGCTCACTGTAAAAAAAAACTATTATAAATGCCCAAAAACAGATTTTGCCTACATATAATATAAACATTTTTTTTTAAATGGCTAAGTTATTTAAACGTTTTTTAATTATAAAATAGAATCAACTGTCATAAAATATCATATCAATATCAAATACAAATAATATTTATTTTATCATTTATTTGTCTAAAATGGAAGTGGAATGAAATTCCATTCAGTTTAATATATTACACATTTTACGCTCATCTGGCATTTTTAAATGTTTTATGACGAAATAAAAAAAAATATTGATACACTTATTATTAAGTTTATCGATCTTGTAAATAAACAATGAACACAAATTTAAAAAAAAAAATGCAACAATGTTTTTTGTTTTGGAATGGATGCAGTCTTCATAATACAACACATCAATATCAGCTTAAATTCTAAAAAGAGATTTCAAGCAAGTTTTTTCATAAAGTTTAAGGAGCAGTTTAAAGAAAAATATTAATCTAAAATTACCATCCAGCCTAAAAATCAAAGCATATGATAATTACAATTAATCTCAACAAATATTAATTAATATAATTAGTCACGATTTATGGAAACAACAAAATGAAATATACAATATGTGATTAATATGAATGATCAGATGATAATTTTTCACATATTTTAACTTGTAAATTCAAAATAAAAGGTATTTGCGATCTAGATATTTTAAGTCTAAATAAAGTGAAGTCACATTTTTATATCCTAAGGCCGGCTTCAGGTGCTTAACTTTTAGATATGCGCTACGTATACACTCACACAAAATAAAAATTAACCAACGCTAACCTATGTAGTGTACACGAAGCGCATAGCTAAAAGTTAAGCACCTGAAGTCACAGTAAAGCTTAGTCCATTTTAACTATTTATGTATTTTTATTTAATTGTGGCGTTTAAATATGATTTTAAACTAAAATTAGTATGAATATGATGAGAAAGTTGATTTTTTCTTTTTTAGAATAAGTACTTAATTAACCACGCAATCGCCCGGTAAACCAACCCGCAAGGAGGTTATCGACAAGCATTGCGGAGCTGTAAGGCAAATACTTTGATATGATTTTAAATGACCTTATTCATCATAAAGTAATTTTGACCAAAAATGTAGATTCTTGTGCAATGAGACTATATCTTCAAATATCTGCTTGGAAAGTCTATGTGTTTTTTCCTTACATCTTCCATCTAAATTTTTTAGTTTTTACTAGAATAATTGTTAAAAGAAAGGTTTTCTGATTTACGTGTGACGCATAAATTTCATTGCTCGTTTAAAATCCATCACAATTTTTAAATGCATATTTAGTACATGTATTTCTTCAACATTCATGAGTTGATCTTGATAAAGAATTGTTAACTAAATTACATATAAGAAATTAAAAATATAAATCTACAATTAAATATAAACAAGAAATTTTGCATAATTTGTCTGAAAAAAATAAACAAATACGATTATTTTGTGTCTTTTTTACTTGTTAATTCCCACACACAACAATAATTTTAATTAAAAAAAAAAATCTTTATTGCTCGCCTGTTGTTGTTTATGATAATCTCTAATCAACGTATTTAAAAGTGTTTTTAATTACTTATAATGGTTATAAATAAACACAGGAGAAAAAATTAATAGATTGCAAGTTAGTTTATAGAAATAATTACAAATGTGTGGTGAGTTGAATTGAACGATGTGTGAGGTAAATTTTTGTTAGATTTAAAAAGTGATTCAAAGTAATCAAAATATGCTTCAATTGTGAAGAAATTTGTTTCTTACTAAAAAATAATTACATGATTGAATAATTTCTGAATGAACACCTCTTAAAAATGTACAATAAATCCATTTTGATTCAGAAATCTACTTGAACCTACTTTGTCTATTTACTTGTAACAGTGGAATCTGTTATACAACCATACAAAGGCAACATATACTTAAATACTAGAGTAAACCACAAGGGAATATAATTAAGATGAAAAATTGTTTAAGCGTATAATATTTTTGTATTGACTACCTTTTTTTTACTTTTAATACACATAAAAATCTGTCTTATATTCATTATTATTTGATTACAAGAAACTTAAATGAGAGCAGTTTTCTATTATTATCAACATTATTTTCATCATCATCATCTTCATCAGTTGAAGTAGTAAAGTATCATCATCATTATGGTTATTATTAAGCTGACATGACGTGCGAACAAGGAGCCACTCTTAAACAGAGGCGGATATTTACACTTTTAAGCATCAACTTAAAGGATAGTCTTAACTGAAATGCGTAGGGACTGTAAATCGATAAAAATCCTTCCCTCTCACCTTTTGGAGTGTCAGCAGGATCCTTAAGAATGAATTCACATCGATTTCCACCTCTGCTCTTTAACTGTATTGTATGTTATAATGATGAAAATATTGGTCAATTAAACAACTGTCAGGCAAATTGAACATTTAAGAGCAATAATAATAAGTGAGTAGTCTGTCGGAAAAATAGAAGAAACATGAATTTCTCATTATTATTTTCATTAAATTACAAAATAAAGATATATTTACCTGAAATTAAAGCGTTATATTCAACAGAGTTGCAAAGATGTTTTTCCAAGAAAGATTAAAGAGGGGGAGAGGGCAGTCATCAAACTAAGTTTTCTAAATGGGTTTTGACCGAAAAACATTAACTATGCTTCATTAATTTTTTGTTACGTTAATTATTATGATATAATCCCCTTTTTTGCTTATTCCTTTTTAATAGTAATAATTTTTCTCATAAATGTGTTGAATTGAAATTAACCTAAAGCTCATCATTTTTTAACAAATTTTATGTCTTACGATTATTATTTCCAAGAAAATTACTCAAAAGTCAAAAATTTTACTGCCATTTTCTTGTCACCATTTAAGATCAAAATATTTTTTAGAACAATTTATATTTCTAAGCCTATTTATGAAACTATGCTTATGGGTGAAAAGCGTCATTAAAAGTTCAAAACCAAATCTTATAATAGTTTGCTTAAAAGTTCATCAGCTACAATATTAAAAAAAATAAAATAAAAATTTATTATCAATAAAAGGAATCGACATGTTTCATGCATAATGTCGCGACTAAGTGGCTGCTTGTACAAAAATTGCATTAATTAACGCACGAACTAAAACCAACAAACATACACAATAATATATTTTTATTGAGAAAAAAATGTTAAAGCTATGGTAGAAATAATTTTAAACAAGACAAAAAAAAGTTTTAAACGATGCAACAAAAAATTAAAATAAAATAACAAAATCTAACTGAATGAAAACTTCAAATACACATCAAGAAAGGTTTTCAATGAAATTTTTACAAGATTCAATATACGCTTGTAGATTAAATGAATTGATGGTTAAAGTAATCATATTCATCATAAAACATTTATCAGAATCCATTAAAAAATATTTTAACTTATTTAAGCATTATTAATAAATAAAAATAATTATTGAACTAAAAGCATTTTGAAAAAAATAATTCTTACTTAATTTATCACCTTACGGCTTACTCACAAAAGCCATAAAATGAACATTTAATGCAATTAAAATCGAGCAAGGTATTCATAAACATACACAGTTGTGTTTTTTTTCACTGTAAACTGTAATCAAACAGTAAAACCGCTTTAAGAAAATCAGCTATCACAGAACATAAATTTATGATAAATGCAAAAATATTTTCGCTTAAGATTATTGACATATTTATTGATGCTTTTACAAAATATTTTTTTTTATGATAAGAATTATTTATTTATTATTTATTTTTTTGCTCTTATTCATAAAACAATTTTAATAAACCAAATAAGTATGGGAGACAAGAAGGTAGTCGCCAACTGTTCATATGGACGTGCTTTAAAAATTGATTAAATCTGTTACATGCTATCACCCAAAACCTGACATAATTGATTTCATGATTTGACAAATATCACAAAATATCGCTCGTGGATCGAATTCAAAATCAATTCAATAATAACAATAAATTAAAAGTTATAAATATTGTCAATAATAATAATAATAAACAGCAAAAAGTGAATAAAATGAGAAAAAGGCCACCCGCACTCGACAGACATCAATCATGTGCCATGCTGTGACTTGTCTTCGTTTTTTACCATATTGATTATTTTTATCATAAAAATAATAATTATTATTAAATATTGTTTAATGTTTTGTTTTGTCTTGTAACTTATTGTTTCAATTATTTAATACCATTACTATCTGAATCATATTTGTCATTTTTGGTAAAGTGCAGAAGAATAAAAAAAATTTTGTAAGGTGAATAAACCTTTTTGCATATTATCATTGTACAGGTATCTCATCTGGAAATTTAATTCAAGTGTTCTCGTTCAGAACTCTAATAGATGACATGTCTCAAACTAGTCTTTTTTCGGATGAGTTTAAAGAGCCAAACTCGTGAGGACATTATTCGACGATCAATAAAACGCTGTCATACTTGTTTGCTCTTATTACATGAGGAAGTTTCTTTAACTTACAGGACATTTCCAGGGTTAAAATAAAATCTGTTTTGTTTGTTCAGCTATTACCAAATATTTGCATTTTGTATAATTTTTCGTATTTAATTCTATAAAAGCATAATAATGATTTAATTTACTTCAATCATCACTTATTATTTAAATTTCTTACTTTTATTAATTTTTTTTTTGTGTTGATAAGAATTTTTTTGTATAATATTATAAAACCATCTTATCTGTAACCTGTGATTTCTAATACGTCTGTTATTGTTATTCGCACTCCATAAACATACAAGCCGAAGTAGCTCAGGGGGAGAGCAGTGCACTGAAGATGCAAAGGTCACCGGTTCGAGACCGGTCTTTGGCAATCTATTTTTTTTTTTTAAGTTACTTTTATAAAATTTTAGTTATAAATATTTTAATTCATTTGTTTCCAAGAAGGTAAAAAAAAGAAAAAATGGTCAGAAATATGATTTCCAAATAAAATCATGAACATAGCTAGCTTTCATGGTATGGGCTTTAGTTTTTTTTCTATATTAACATTGGTTTTATTTTAAAACAATCTAACACTGGTTTATCAAATTGTTGCTTGACGACTAAATTTTTTTTATACACGCGTGTGCTTCATGCTTACTACATAATACTATAAACCTTTTAAACTGATTAAAAAAGTTTATTTACTGCTTTTATGTAGTGACACAAAAACTAATATGCATTTGAACATCAATACGTACGTCAACGATGTCAATAACAACAGATTATGCGACTTTTTTTTAACTACACTGTTGATTATTAATATTAAATTGTCTTAAATTGGTTATTTTTATTGCAATTATTAACTTCCATATGCAGAAAGTATGTTCGTACACCGCTCTGTCGCATTCATTAATTCCAAGTTTATTCTGATTTTACACTGAAAGAAAATTTTTGATATGGATTATTGGCAATTATTGTCATGAATTGAATTATTTTCATACAAATTCAAGAGAATATTCTTCTTGGAGAGAATAAAATTTCAACAAAAACTATGAAACTGATAAGTTTGTGAATAAAACGAAAAAAAAAACAAAGATTATTACAAGACATCATAAAAATGTGTAACGATTTATGGACAAATTTAATAAAATTTATCTATATCACATATTTGAAAGACATGCCTTTAATATTAATAATAATAAAGCAAAAGTAAAACATTAATGCTTAAATTATACGAAGAAAGATCAAGTGATGCAATTATGTAAGTGATATCTCGTTACTTTATTTAATTTAATAAATAAGGTGAGACAAGATATTATCATTCCATTTGTTGAAATATTATTATGAATTCATAAAATTATAAGCGAGTTGCATTTTTATTTTACTCTTCTATATGTAAAGTATTCACATGAGTATATGCGTTGCAAACATGTGTGTGTTCATGTTAAAACTGCCATTTTTGGTAAATACTTCAATAATTCATGTGTAAATTTATTTATTTATATTTTTCTTCCTTTAAATCATGTTTTTTTTTTCTTATTCTTTTTCCACGTAATTGCAAGTGTAATATTTTTATTACAGAGCAAAGTTATGCGAGTGTGCCAGTTATAATATTTTAATGATAATTTTTTGATATGTTCAAAACTTATTAAAAATTAAAACAATTTGTCTTATACGTTTTTTTTTTATTTAATAGATAAAATTACATTCAAAGGTTAAACACATACATGTTGGATTAATAAATGATGACCTTTGACATCAAATGTAAAAATCACTGCACTATCTTGACATTTCAATATTTGTCCATTGGAACATTAATTCGTTCTGTTCATCTATTCAAGTCCCGTGAGACCTGAACTCAAACATCAAATATTATTTGATTCTCCCCTATTTAAGATCAGTATACATTTTTTTTGGCAGACAATATAAATCATGAATGAAACATTTGATTTTTGACCGAATTTTCATCTTATACTACCAATTTAAAACAAAATTTTAATACTCTGCATCAAAAATAACACCGTGAATATACTCGGATATTCAAGTTAAAGCATCTAAATCCATTTATTAGCATAAATTTATTACAATTTATTTTTTTTTGCTTTGAAATTGCTACTGTTTTAAAAGTTTTCACTGTACAACATTTTTTTATGATTTCAATATCGCTATAAAATAAATTAAATTCACTTAATAAAATTACTTGCTAAATGTTTCTCTTCAAAAATCTATACAACAATTCCACCTTTTCAGGTTCATAAGTGCTTGTGATTTCTATGATTTGTTCGAATTATAAAAAATAATATTTGTTGAATTGTTACTCTCATTATCATTATGGCAAATAGGTGCTAAGAAAAAATGCGTTTATTCAATAATAATTGCGTTAATTAAATAAATTTTGCTGTTTAAGGAAATTGAACTAATTTGTTGTTTTAGAATTGAAATGAATACAAATGAAAATGAGAAAAAAAAATCATAAATATTGATTTTAATTGCGAGTGTAACTTAACTGAAGTTAAATGGACACTTGTCAGACATTACATTGTGCACTGTTTGTCCATGAAATTAACTCTATTAGGTAGGTAACGATCTTTATTCATTAATTAGTGTCACTCCATCACTTTATTATTATTACAGCTACTGTTAAATATTACGAACGAGAAACTTGCTAAAATCAAATGAAAATTAATTTAAATTATAATAATTTTCTACGTGTGCTCAAAAGATAATTGAGAAAAATTTTGATAAATATTTCATAATCATAATTTTTTTTGCTGAAAAATCAAAAATGCATTCTTGCAATGAATGTTGTAAATTGTAGTCAGAATGTCTACGATGGTAAAAATAAACACACATCAAAAAAAGCATAAATATATTCATGAAAGCAAGCATTATTTGTGTTAACCAACATGACCAGAATGTATAATATTTTGAGTTATTTTCAAACATTTATGCATCATACATTAACAACATCCATAAAAAATAATAAAAAAATACAATAAAATAACAAACATAAGCAAATTACAGTTTTGTTGCTTCTGCTTGTTGTTGCGGGTAGGTAGAAATAATAACCATACTTAACAAGGTGAAAAGATATGATGATCATTATGATAATAGTTTGTTGTCGCATAAAATGTGACGATGATGAGACATGAATAAAATAGAGGTGTGAAAATATTTTTAAACAGCTAAGTGAATTATTTGTATTTTATTGAATTTAATTGAATGTCTAAGCAATATGTTTATTTTGTTTTATATTATTTAAAGTATTTTTATGTTTATAATCTAAAAAAAAACGGTTACGATCGTTGAACTTTTAAAAAAAAAGTGCGAAGTGAGTAGCAATTCATATACTTTGAACTCATTTTTAGTGTTATTTTTTATTACAAAT
>LN483936.1:0-14921 GCA_900002565.1 Culicoides sonorensis | reverse complement strand
TTCAAAAATTCTATTGTTCAACTTTTTATACTCTTGTTCATATTTGCACTCACAAATATGGGAAATAAATTGAATTCATTCGAGACATATTGGAGATATTAAACGGAAAAGGATGAAGAAACTGCATTAATGAGACAATATTTTACCATCTTTAGAGAAGTCGTTTATGATCATAATTTAATAGTTTATATAACCTATTTTTTAAGAGTATTTTTGAATGATGTGGGAAATAATTCATTAAAATAAGGTAAATTCAAAATGTTCTCATAAAAAAAATTAGCAAATGTTAATATATTAAATACAAAATAGACCACTTTGTTCTGGATGCATTGGCATATTATCACAAAAAAAATAAATTTTCCATCTCAAATAATACATCATCAATAACTACTGACACGCCAGTAGGCCATGTGGCAACATCGAGAAGCTTGAAAAAATTAATTATTAAAGAAACTTTTTTATTCGAACTTCAATATGTTGCTACTGGTTTCCCACTGGCTTCCGACTGGTCTGTCCCACTGGTTTTGGGTTGAGAGTGTGGGTGTTTAAGCAGACTTGCGACAACTTTTAAGACTAACTAAGCAGATAGAATCATGCAGTGCTAAAATCATATATGAGAATGTTTTGGTTGCCAATTTGACTCTCATTTATTACTGTGCTATTTCTAAACAAACAATATGAGATACAAACTTTTATTCAATTACCAAATTAATGTTTAACTATTTAAACTGTCATCATAATCCATAAAATTTGATACAATATTAATGCTAATATTTCCAAAAGAATAATAATAATAATCAATAAAGTTAATATAAAAATAAAAGTGAAAAACAAACAAAAATATAAATAAATGTCTGTTAAAGTATAATAGAAATAAATGATGACCACAATAATATTATGTTGACAAGATACATAAAAGCAGTTTTGAAAGAGAATGAAGTTTTATATTTTGGTGCTATTAATAAATGTATTTTATAATCCAGGGATGGAGCTAAATGATATTGTTCAGATTCACTCGTTATGACATTCAATAATATTAGTTCCATACCTGAAATAACTAACAAGACAAAATAATAATCGTTAATAATATTATGCCCATAATCAACTTTTTTTCATTCATTTGAATAAATATGAAAGAATGTCTCACATGTTATCGAATAAACAAGCTCAAAATCATTCAAACTAATTAGCATTTTTTTGAAATATGGAAAGAAGACAAATATGAGAATAAACACTCATCTAGCTTAATCATTGGCTAAAAAGCACCAACAATTTCTAACAATCTCATATATTTCATTTTTATTGAGATATATTTTGATGATTTTAGTTTAAATTTCTCACGACTATCAATATTAAATATTACAGAACTGGTACCAGGATATTATAAAGAGCAAAAATTTCAGACCTCTTATCTGTTGTGGTGAATCATTTTTTAAATGTTGTGTGGTTATAAGTCATAATTATTAATTTCTCAAAATAATAATATCCAAAAAAATATTAAATTTTATTTGTTTATGATTTTTTTATGAATAATCTAGATAAGAAAATCGAGTTTTATATTAATTTCTTATGCTTTTTTTGAGAAAAATTAATAGCAACTGTAAAAAATTCATAAATTTTTGAAGACAGCAGCTTTATCAGTACCTTTAAATCATTTTATTTTAATATTTTTATGAGAGATTATTATAAAATGATAACAATTTTTTTAATAATTTTTTCTTCAATAAAATGAATCGCATAAATAAAAATAATATTAAATCAATGAATACCCTTTTAAATAAAATTAATCAATGTGTTCTTCCGTTTGCTTTATTGACTTGAATTTGTGGTAAAAAATTAAATAAAACACTGAAAATAGGGATCTTTTTCAATTGATTGACTTACCTCACGTTTTCCTGTCTCTCCTTTCCGAATTTATGTCTAAACTTGTTATCATTCATTACCGCATTTATTAGTGGGGACGAAGTGATTATGAATTGCACGCAATCAATAAATAATTTTACCTGTGTTTTTATGTTTAATGTTTAATTTTCAGTTATTAGTCAAAAAATTATTGAATGCACTTGCAACATAAAAAATCATAGTTTAGTTTTGTTAAATGACGACACGCGACTAAATTATCTTCTAACAATTTGTAAGTGTATGTTTCAATGTACAATTGTTTAATTGAAGTAAAGTTTTGATTATACATTAACTTGCACAAACATATTTAAGGCCACACTTGCTCGCACGCAGAATATGTAAATATCCTGTATTTTATTACCTTTTTTTTTAATTTTATAGTATTAATAATAGTAATGATTGTTTTACGGGTCATCTGCATCGGTAATTCATCTGTTTTTCATTTGTTATTTTTTTTTGTATTTTTCAGTCGTAATTTGTGTTATTATTATCATCATTAAAGTATAAACAATACAAATAATTGTATTTTTAAAAATGATTTTTCAAATTATTTATTCATTTTTCTGTTATTGAATTAAAAAAAAAATTATTTTGACATGTGTGCCACTAAAAAATTAATTGTATAATTTTTAACTGAAATGTACGTGTATAAATAAATATTATAATAATAACAAAAATACCATATAATTGATAGTTAAATTTAATAAAAACAATAATTAAAAGCAAGGCATACCACAAAAATCATAAACCCTCAAATTATGTTTTTAATACACATCAATGAATGTGTAAATGGAATATGCAATGTATTATTCAGATATAAATGTATAAAACAAAAGATGATGTGATGCAATAAACTCGTTTAACTTTTAAAATTTTGTACAGGGTGTTCTGATAATTTTATTTATTGATCGTCTTTCACCTTCTCGTACTAACGAGCTTCTAGGAATGGCCACTAATCAAGTTAGAGTTCTGGTGGCGTTCTTTAAAGCTTGTATATGACAGGGACAAAATTGCGCCAAACTAGCTTTACGGCAATTAAATGAACTAACATAATTGTTTGCATTATTTTAATGATTAGTTTCAAAAATGACCACGTAAAGCAAAAATGACCATAAAATCCAACATTTTATACTGATTTTTCGGGCATGTGGAATGTCATATACGTGCTTAACACACGTATACTAAAACACCTTAAGATAATGAATCTAAGTGAAACAGATTTATGTAACACACTGTCCATTTATCATTTGTTAATAAAATCTGGTATGGTTTTCTATAAAATATTCATAAACTTCATATTTATTTTTCTTTCAATTTTTTCATTTTCTTAAAAAAAAAAAATACTAAAATTTTATTATCTTATACGATTCATTAAGATCATAAAAAAATAAATAAAAAAAAAATCTTACCAATATTAAAGTAAATTATATCCGGAAATATCAAATTAGCTTCAAATCATGTGTTTGTCAGTCATTTAGAAAAACGAATGGCAATCAATCAATATAAATGACTTGTTTCATCAACGTATGATGTTTATCGTAAAAATACATTATTAACAACACACCCTGAGTATTAATGCTTAAAAAAATCAAAAGATTTGTAATTATTTATTGTTATTGCATTTTAATTATTATATTATTACAGAGAAAATACATGAAGTTTTCAGAAAAATATAATAATTTTATGGTTATAGTTTTAAGATGAAAAACCGACGAAGAAATAAAATGAGATGATAAATGAAACAGAAACGCAGGTCAAAAATAAATAAGTTAACAATAAAAATTTATTATAAATAACATAAAATTCCTTTTAAATATTTTTAAATATAAAACATTGGAAATTATTGAATTTGATTCATCCAGTTGAAATTGAAAAAAAATCTAGCAAGGAAAAAATATCTTATAAAAAATGTAGGTACATGAAGATACAAATGTAGCAAGGATTAAATCTTAATTAACATTAATAGTTAATGAAGATTAAATTTCAATAAAAAAAAGGAAAAATTAAAAAAAGGGTAGAGGAGTTAAAACATAAGTCATCAACGTTAATTTTTATTTTTTTTTAAAAGAAAAGGGTAATATTATTATTTTTTGATATTTAAAAACATATTGGAAAGAGGAAATTGATTTTTAAAACAAGTTGACTTTTTCTCCTTTAGGGCATAATTTCTTCAGATTACATGAACTTTTCTTAAGCATCATGTTGTTAAAGAAAAGTAAAAAGACAAAAAAGAAATCTTAAACAATAATAATTCATTATTTTCCCCTCTTTTTGTCGGGAAATTTTATCATTTTTTTCTTTTTTAACCCAGAAGCAATATCACGGTGAATTTGAGCAATAAATTGTTTTTAATAATGTAATGAGATTACAAAAGAAGAGTCAATTGATTGATTTTTTTTCTGTTTGTCATTACTTGTGCTCCTTGATTTGTGTATTTGACAGAATTTATAATGTCAATATAAAAAAATATATATATTACTTTGTAATTTTAAAACAGTGTAAGACGTATTTAATGAATTTAATTTTGTAATCTTCTGTATTTTCGATATTTGACATTTTTATTTCATTTAACATTATTAAATTTTTTTTGTACACATGAATTAAGGATAGATTTTAGAGGAAAATGTTTTTTGGGGTGAATTTCATTATAAAGTAAATTAGAAAACATTACTTAAGTAGCCATGTTCAATGACCTCCCTTCACTCTTGTTGCTTTGATTATATTTTTGCACAAAGCTGTAGAAAATGTATAAAAATAAAAATTATCTTTACAATATCAATAAAGCGTCAAAGGCTAATATGGCGATACTAATAAGAGCCTCTTAACTACAATTAGACACGAGACATTCTAAATCAGTTTCATTCCTGCTCATTTATTTATCTATTAGTGTCGCTGTCTGACTGTCAATAAACACCATTAAATGAGGAAATAAAGAATTTTTTAAATGGTTTAAATATGAAAAGATCATAAAATTTAAACGATGAAGCGATAAGCTATTAAAAATTATTATCTTCAATATTTATTTCCATAATTTTATGGCCTGCGTTCATTTCTTATTAAAATATAATATGCAATTTAATACAATTCATCAAAACAAAAACTGTAAAAAAATATTTTGTTGTTAAAAAATTTAACGTGTTTTGACTTTATTGATTGTAAAGATCGTGTTTTATGCTCAATTGCTAAACTCGTCCATGCTTAGTACAAATTTAATTTTTAGGAGGAGCTGTTTGAAGATATTTACTAAACATCGAGTGTATTTAGACAATTTTTTTTTGAAACGCTCTGAAGCAGAATCGAGATTGTTTTTCACCTAGGACTGCAGGATAAAAAGAAAGACCAGACAATTTGAAGCCAGAAAATGCGAATTTCATTTTTCAATAATTTTAAAATTTGTTTCAAAATGAAGAACCAATTTTAAAGCTTATGATGTCAAAATATATGTAAAAATTAAAAAGAAATTACAATGACTAGGATAATAATTTTAATGAGTATCAGAAATGAAAAGTAGCTTAAACTCAAAATATTTTAAATTTCATTTATTGCAAATCAAATTCAATTGTGAAAACGAATCACGACTGTATTATTTATGAATTCTCCAAAATTTATCATACATACAACATATAATTTATTTATTACAGTAAATTGACCTTCATTTAAAAAAAAAAATCAAAATAAAAGTAGTAGCTACTCATATTACATTGCTTTTTTCATATTCTTGTCTTCTGTTGAAAGTTGTTATATTTTGATACCTTTTGAAAGAATTATTCTTGCTTATTATAACAATGAATACTGTGGCACTTTAAATGCAATGATATTAGGTACAAAGGTAAGTGAAACGAGTGTTCACACGGCAAATAAAACGACAAAAAAAAACAATGATAAAGAAAATCAGAATTCCCTTGAGGAATGTTTTTTTTCTGTGTATTTCTTTTAGGTAATATAATAAAAGCCTCATACATTTCTCATACAAAACATCGTCATTTGTGGCAAATAAACATAAATAAAAGCAGAGGAGCATAAATCAAGCAAAAATACCGCAAACACAAAAAACGATGGATGTGTAAATGTATTTTGTCTTTGTAATATACGGTATGTAATTCCTTTGAATGTCTTTTGCTGGTTATTTCATGATTTTATCAGACAGAGTGTCGCCGCATATATTGTTTTTGATAGAATTTATCGTGGATGTTGAACAACATACGTAAGTGTTTTTGATATTTTTGAATAAATTGCGGTTGAAATTTCAAAATTTATAAAGACCACGATTGGGATTTCGAGATATTTTGGGGTAAAGGAAATGCTTTAAATAAATTGCTTTGAATTAAATTAGCTCAATTTTCATTTGTAAACATAAAAGAGAGCTACAATCAAATTTTGAAAACACGTGTTCAAATATAATTTGAAATAAATAACAAGAATTATTATTTAAAGTTACTTTCTAAAATATTTCTTCAAATATTTTGTTTTTAAATATGATTCTGATAAGATTGAAATATTTCTTTGTAAAGCAGTCAAAAATCATGAATTATGACCACACTTATTGGATTCCTTTTCTTTAAATAAATAATACCACAAATGAAAATAAAAGATATTAAAAATAAACACAAATGTTAATAATTTCTTGACACTTTTCCTGTTTTTTCGATTTCATTTATTCATATTGGAAATTATTTAGAATGGGGGAGAAAAATTGCTTACATGTTAAATGTCTCTAAATATAATTTTAAACATCTTTCATACTCATATTTGAAGCAGAATGTATTTCATTATTTAATAGCATTGAAAAATGTGGTCCCATTTATTTTAAAATGTTTTTGTTAGTGTTTGAGTTGATAATAATAATAATAATTTCTTTCTTTCCACATTTATGGAAAAATATTCTGTTTCAAATCCAATAAGATTTCTTTTCCTTGTTATAGTAAATTTCTAAAAATAATTTTCATAAATTTAATAATATTGTGGCATTACGACTCATATAAACAAAAAAGAAATTGTCATAACTTTAACTCTCCCTTTATTTTATTTTTTTTTTCATTAGAAATATTTTAATTTTCACCCAGAAAAACATAAAATTTATTGTTGAAATTCATTTGATGTCATTTAGAAAGTAACTTTATTAATGTTATGATAAAGAGACTGTGATGCACGCGACACATTCATTTATCTTTTCACATTTCACTAAATTTTTTAGTAAGAATATTATTATTTTAAGTTATTATTGAAAGTGCGTTTATGTTTTCCCATATGCACGCGCAATGAACACACATTAATAATATTTATGTTTGATAATTAACAATGTCAGATGTTTTAATTGTGTTTATTATTAAAATAAATCTTTTAAATTTTTTCTTATGTCATGTTTTTTGTGTACATATGGTAAAATGATGTGATTTGAAAATCGCTTATGAAATAGTTTGAAAAAAAAAATATTTTTTTCCATTTAAAACTGATTGACATGTGAATAATCAAAATGCAATGATCACAAATCACTTTGCATTTAAATTGATTGTTTTTTGAGGATAAATCGAAAAAAAAAATTAACAACTAGAGACTTCTTGCCTGTCGTCACTGTGGCCAAGAACTACTAGATCTCCATCAGAGCGATGTTATCTGTTTAAAAATAAAATTGCAATCATTTTTGAAGGTACTCTAAGTCTCTTTTCATGACAAATTCCTTGACGATACAACCGAAGTATTTTTAGCTCAGAAGTGAATAAATATTGATACATGCTGAACTCAAAACCAGTAAGAAACGTAGTTACCATTTAAATTGAGAGTATAATCTTTGGTACGTTAAGTAAACTGAGTCATCAAGTTATTCCCCTAATTGCCTTAGAAAATGATTAAACTTCACAATGATAAAATTAGCCCAAAGCAATAAAATTTATGAGTAAAAATTAGCAAGGTAAAAAAGTCATAACTCTCGAATAATTAAGAACTTCCCTTTTTTGTCACGTATAATATCAAGACTCCAATTTGTTGACCACAAACGTAAAAATGACATTAAAATATTTTTCTAATTGCTTTCTCATTTCTCAACTTCACAAAATATCACATTTCCACGTATGTAACATAAATTTTATCTATTGTTGACCAGTCATTTTACAAAAAAGTAAAATAAAATGTGCATTTCTTCTGGATCCCAAAATACAGCTAATTTAATGTTGGAATTTTATTTACATAAACGTATTATATGAAATATTATATTTTCTGTAATTTTGCTCATTTTTTACCAAAAGTAAAGATATGAAACCGTAGATAAACAGGGTGATTAAAAATACAATGTGATATATGGAAGGTAATTTCCAGTCTGAAAAAAGAGACCTTTTTTCCTCTATTGCTTTATACATGTTTAAGATAACAGTTAAAACAACAAAAAAAAAAATAAGAATTATTGCAAATTAAATACATTTCTCCTGTTTTAATTTTAAATTAGCAGTGGTATGGGAGCTAACATTTATGTCTACTATATAAAAGGTGGTGTACTTACCTTCAGATTTGGAAATGGGACTGAGGCAAAAAAAAAGATCCTTTTTTTGTTATGTTGTATATAAACTTTTGTTTTATTAAGACATGGAATATTCAAAAATTTACATAAACAAAAGTAATATAAAATTAATATTGAACCCGTGTTTTAGAAAAAAGCATCCTCGAGCATTTTTTTTCTTCATCATGAAAATAAGATACTGAAAAAAAATATTATTGTTTTTTATTTTATTTAAAGTTTTCTTGTTTATCTCATTGATTTTAAATTGCATTAAAAATACAAGCAAAACAACATCCACTATTTTTTATTATTTTATTTAGAAAAAAAATCGATAAGAGAGCCTTAAATTTTGAATCTGTTTTTAAAAAAGGCGTGTCTTCCTATATCAAAAAAAAAAAATATTTTTTTTAATATTTCTGTTCTTCTGCTCTTTTTGCTCATGTTTAGCTTTATGTTCAATATCATCATATCATATTTTATACCTTGAACACGGGAAAAATAATCTAAGCCTCTATATGAAGTATATGCAATTTTTCCCTGTACAGAAATGGGCTTAGTCGCAGCACCTACTCTTATAATAATAATAAAGATGAAGCTATGCTGTATCATTCTATTTCACAGTTATATCAACACACCTTTGTACAATATCAAAATGTTTATGTGTGTTTTGTTTGCGGAATCATATATGTAATACGATCTTGGTGTATCCTCTTCTATAATAATTTTCATAACACAAACATATAACGCAATATGATATCTTTCATATAAATATACATTAATGGAAGGTGAATGAGTGAGGGTGTTTGTATTTCAGAGTAGAGAACCCCCCTTCATCCTCCACACATTTTCTTTTTCCAGAAATACAAAAAAAAAAAATTAAACATGAAGCAGGGTGGCATTTTGACTCGTGCATGGTAAATATTATATGAAAGAAAGTGACTGTTGCGCAAAAATACCATCGAGTCTGTGTATATGTGTGTGTGTGTGTGCGTGTGTGTGCTTAGAAGCAATGGGAAGGCGAAAAATATGTTTTGTTTGTTATATTTCTCTTGTACATAACATGAGCATTATGAAAAGAAGAAAAATGTATATTAATGTCTGGTTTACGTTCATATAAATGAATGTGTATCGCAAGAAAAATAGGAATTTTTTTCTTTTTCAAGTGTTTATATATGAGGTTTTTATTATATTTTTTCCATTATTTTTTTTATCATTTTTTTTAGGTATTTCTACAATATTAAACTGTGAAAATAAATCAGTTTATGCACATGCGTGTTATGAAAAATAATAATTTTTGCAATCTTCTTATAATTATTTATGTTAGATTACAAATGAGACAACAACAAGAAAACGCTGATATAAAATTCTTTGAGCAAAGATGCATGACATTATGAAGGAAATGAAGACAACAAAAAACACTTGACTTTTTTTTTAAAAAATTAACGACTATGAAAAAAAATTAAATTATTGTCCACTGCCTTTGCATATTAATTTTTGATGTAATTTTTCAGCAAATTGAATTTCAGTGTTAATTTGATGTTAAATGTGCGGGTACTCAAAGAATTATTTAATAAAAATTTAAATAAATTTAAATTTTGATAGTTTTCTTTGTTGTTGTTGTTGTGTCAAAAAGATCATTAATGTAATTAAAATGTCAAGAAGTTCGAAGTATCTTATTTTTGTTCTATTTTGAAAACTGAAATCCCCGTCTCGTCCGAAATTCTCGATTTTGGTGATCTTGGACATTATCAATTCAATAAAATTATTTATTGAAAACGAGGACTCACATTTACATATCATATGACTTGAAGAACAACCAAACAACCAATTAGTTTTGAGCGTCTTTTGCACATTGAACAAAATTAAATACTTTAAAAAAAAGAAAAACCATATGATAGGGGAATCACTTTAATTTTAACATATAAACTTGACATGTTAACCCATGATGTTGTAACATAATAATTATTATTATTATGTATTTTTGCTGTTTTATTTAAGTAGTTTTCAAGTCAAAATTAATAATAATGGCAATAAAAGCGTAACATTAACATAACAAAACGTTTCCTGTAATTATCGTCTATCTATATGTGTATTTGTAAAATAAATTATATTAGATTGGGTGCTCATCGTATAATAATAACAAAATGAATTAAAATAATAATAATAAAATTAATGATAAACTAAAACAAAAGAAATGTATAAAAAAATAAAATTATTATTATTAACTTTTATAATTAAATGTGAATAGAAAACAATAATAATTGTGATAATTTTTCATGGATGGCATGATTTTAATGTTAAAAAAACATTTATTTAGACGTCATCCATTTTCTTTTTTTTTAATATAAGTTA
Organism: Culicoides sonorensis; assembly: GCA_900002565.1. Taxonomy (NCBI): domain Eukaryota; kingdom Metazoa; phylum Arthropoda; class Insecta; order Diptera; family Ceratopogonidae; genus Culicoides; species Culicoides sonorensis. The sequence goes on along the minus strand of LN483936.1, from coordinate 4,177 downwards.
GGATTTTTTTTTATATTACACATTCTATAAACCGCAAAATCCAATCAATTTATGACATAAACATTCACCCACCACCACCACCACGCGTCCTCCTATGAAATGGTTTGTTGAATGTACATAAAATAAAAAAAGAAAATAATTTCTATTAGAACACAAATGAAAGAGAGAAAAAATGAAATATTTAATCATAATTTATCGTTTGCTATCATCCTACATTCACATTTCACTATAACGGAAAATCTTTTTTTTTTATGTTCATAAATTTATGTGTATGTTGTATAATATTGAGAAACATCCCCCTTTCATAAACCTTTGAGCTTCGATATGCCATAAAATAAATATTAAAACCTTGTCTCTATATATTTGTATTTCAGGGGTTGTGCAATATCATATAATATTTTTCGCAATATCTAATGTATATATGCATTGGTGTATTGTCCGGTCCAGCTTTGTTCTAATGTTTTAGCTCTTCAAAATAAGTATAAGTTAAAGGGAAAAACGGAAAAAAGAACCAATAATATTCTAGAAGTAAAGTTATGAAATATATTTTGACCGCATGCGTGATATCTTCATATTGTATAAAATAATATTACATATACAATAATTTGAGAGGTGTACTAAATAAAATATAAAGATACGATATTCAGATACAGAATTGTACAAAAAAAATTACTAGAAAATAATAAAAGAAAAACTGAAATAAAAAAAAAATAAATGAAAAATTACTCTCCACTGACCATTTCTCTCGAAGAACTTATAAAGCGTAGAGAATGCTTTATTTTTATTTTATTTTTTTAATCTTCTTTGTCTGCTATCATAACAAAAAATGTTGAATTGAAATTGCAAACAGCTTGGCATCAAAACAAAATAAATCGAATTAACTATAATTGAATTTCACGAAAATAAATACAGATTTCCGATATTTTTACACTCATCATATTTGTACGAGTAGCGAAATTCTTAAACTAAGGTCAACCATAGTTTCATTTTATCATATTACTTTAATTTATTGTGTATGAATTGAATGTAACATTAAAATATCATCAGGTCCACATAGGGCAGTAAAATTATTGCAGAGAAATAAATAAGTTCTGTATATCATGAATATTATATTAAAACTCTTCTTGTTTCCATTCCGATCTGTGTATTCTTTGTGTGATTCTATTCTTACATTATTCGTACAATATAGAAAGAAGGAAAAGTTATGGAAAATAATAAATATTTTAGATGGACTCTAATAAATTATTCCTTGTAATCTTCCTGTTTTCATACTATTTACATTTTAAGATGTTTTATTATTTATGTTTTTATATTTATAATACTTTTTTATTTTTTTTATTGTATTTGTAAGAAACCGAAGCATTTCGGGCGAAAAATAAGAGGATATTTGTTGAGATAACTCTCTGATCTAAAAGCGTTCGAAGTACAAAATCACTGAATAACATTTATTCTGCTACGTATTAACTTTTTGTTATTGTAGTTTGGTGTTAAAAAGCGACACCCAAAATAAAAATGCACGCAATTTTGAATAAACGTTATTTTTTTGATTGAATCAAATTGCTAGTAAAACATCATGCCAGCTTAGGTTTCGTCATATAACACCAAACTGAGACACCAAAAAGCATTACAGTGTATGAAAATTTCGATCAGTAGAAACTGATTGGACGAGTGGGTCCGGTGGAAAACCAGTGGGACACCATTGAAAACCAGAACCATCAAGGAGTTAGAAAGAATTAATTAAGAAAAAAAATATTTTTTTCGAGCATCTCGATGGTCCCACTGGACTCCTACTCATTTCCCACTGGTCTTACTTGTCCCACTGGTCAAACTTTTACCACTGGCCTCACTGACTCCCACTAGTGTCCTACTGGTTTTGGGTTGAGAGTGTAGACATAGGTCAACCCAACAACCTAAGCAATTCTAATAAACTTTAAATTTTGGTTCCCTCTTCTCTTTAGTTGAAATATCACGTTTTCAAATAAAAATAACCAAAAAACTACAACACATGCTTATAAATTTCACATTCATTAAAAAATAAGTCAAATTTAAAATAAATTATTAATAAAAATTGCGTTTAATATGTTTTACATTTGATTTAATTAAACTGAAATACAAAATAAACGTCTTTATTCTAGATACTTACTCAAACAAATTATTACTTTTTAGTGATATGAATATTAAAATTAAAAAAAAATTCAGAATTAATTCCAGAAGTTAAAATTTCAATGACAATGTGGAATTTTTATGGTTATTTGATGAGCATACAATATTAAATGAGGTGATTTTTATTGTCTTTTAAAAAAGAATAATTTTTTTTTTTTAATATTTGACTTATTTAAATTTGAAGAATGTTTTTGAAAAAATGTCATATTTTTGATTAAGAAATCGTGTGAAAAATTAAAGTACGATTTATTTGATTAGCATAAAATATGTGGACAGTCATAAAATTCAAGTTAAAACTAAATATTCAAAACTTTTCGATAATTTTATTTATTTTGTTTATGATTAATATCCCACTGTTGTGTGTGATCTTGTCTTGTTATAAATATTAAATTACCATCTAATAATTCAAGTCGGATGTCATAAAAGATGACACAAAAACACATCATCTTTATTACTATTATTAATAATCATCTCTATAAATGTTAAAATGTTTAAATTTCAAGAATATTTAAATATAACAAACAGACAAAAAGCATTTATTAATTATTACATTTTAACCAGTCACATGTCATGTCATCACTTATTTATGACATTTTATAAACAACTTGTAGTTGTTACAAGTAAACACACTTTAAAAGTTATTCTTTATTATGCCTTTTGATCTTCAAAATAGATTATGATGTTTTAATGAGCGTTAAAATCGTCATAATAATTGTATAATGAAAGTAACTTGTCATCTACACCTCAATCTTAACATAACATCTAACAGTAATTATATAATATTTTATCTTGAGTTGAAAAAAAGGGAAAAAAATATTTTGACTTTTTAAATTTCAAGCAAAATATTTTCACAGTTCACTTTTTGTTAAAAAGTTCACGGTAGATGAATATATCTGATTACATGATATGATAAATATGATTTTTTATTTCTAAAACTCAACACGAAAAGCATATGTTTGTTTTCATATACAGAATACAAACTTACACATACAAGTTAGAAAAAAAATAAAACAAATAAACTAAATTGAATTTTAAGAGTGTTGATATGCTTTTCATATTAAAAAAAAAATAAGCGCCTAAAAAATTTTATCAAGTAAAAAATAATAAGGGTAATAAAACAATTAGGCAGTCATGTTGATGTTGTTGTTGTTGTGTAAAATGATTCCTATCTGTATTATAATACTTTGCAATTATCATTTTATTATATATTAGAAATGTCAAACATAATTTTCGTATCAAATATCAACATGAGAATTTTAATATTATTTTTTATTTATATTTGAAAAAGGAAAATCATGTCAATTCAAATAAAATATTCGCGAAAATTTATTATATGGATGAAATATAAATTCAATATTTTTTTTACTGAAATATGTCAAATATTGAATTAGTAATTTTGTTATTTGATACAAGTGAAATATATTTTGAGAGGTTGAGTGATTTAGAATAATTCGTAGAGGAGTCATTTGAATATGAATTTTCAGTTCTCTGATTTACTTCGCAAACGAGTTCCTTTGCTTGAGCTTTCATGGCATTTTTTTTCGGACTAAAATTTTTTTGAATAGATATTCAACCGGAAACCGTTAGATACCGGAAATGCACTTGAAAAGCTTAATAAACTAAATTTTGTATTTTTTTTTGTTTGACATTATATTGACTTATTTGCGTATTTTACCTCATATCATCTAAACAAATCTTACAGACATGACACATCGCGCTTACCTCTATCAATAAACATCCAAATATTGAACGTTTCTTTTTTCCTATCAACTCATATGTGGATTACATTATAATGAAAAATAAAATCATAATGGAATGAAATGTGATCTAAAATGATGCAAAACATTGAAATTCACTTTATATGATTTACCTAATCCTAATCATTCATACTGCTGTTACCACCGGTGTCATTGAATTTTTTTCCATTTTCCATGAAAAAATATATTTGAATGGGAATAATCACAGTTTTGTCTGATACTTCTTATAGAAAACATTGTGATTTATCTTTTTTTTT